>JANQAP020171290.1:0-20588 GCA_026874005.2 Erythroxylum coriaceum | reverse complement strand
TTTAAATATTGTGATTTTCGATACGATGCTTTCTAATAAATAATGATATGATGCCACGTGAAGTTAGTGTAGTGTTCTAACGTAGCTCACCCTTATCGTAGGATATGTATTGGAATGACCTCTGGGCGTCCCGGTGTGTACCCTGCAGTAAGGGGCGCTACATATAACCCTTAGGTTCCCTATTATTTTGGGCACTTAAATTAGCTCTTAATTTGAGCATATCATGAATGGTTTCATGCCACTTGAATTAAGAAACTCTTAATTGAAGCAAATCATGAAGGGTTTCACGATGCCAATTTACCAGAATGTAATTGAATTAACACACGAACTCTTCGATAGTTAATTATTTAACTTACAAACCTTTCCATAGACAATTACCGTGTAATTTGTCCCTTCACCATCCTATACCCTACTTGGTTCGGAGTATGGGCTATGTGTTAACTCCCATTAGACTAACTATGTCACATCTAGCCCAAGTGATGTTAGTTCTTATCCTGGGGATCTAATTACTCTATGTGTCATTAAAGACTCTCTACATGACACATAATTGCTCTGGCCAGAGACTCCTAAGTAATGACCCTGATAAGAGGTCATGGGTATCATCTCCTTCTATTAGGAGTGGTGAATCCTTTATTGGCTACCCAATTACCTTCGAATACCAATAGTTGTACCTAATCATCACCCTATGAGCGACGTCGTCTTGAGGCAATAAGGAATGGTGTTAAAGCACAAGATCAATATCCAAGATATCCTTGAGTACCTCAAGTTTAAGGATAGTTGCACCATTGCTATGGTGAGATTAATCACTAGCATTTGGTAGATCATCCATAAGATAATCTCATAGTGGGTCATATGATGTACTTACTACTCTTAGTAAGCATCCACGTGTTCACTCTAAACATCTCATGTTTACAGTTTATGTGATCAACTGCTTGATCAAATCAAGGAGTGCAACATGTGCTAGTCTATCTAGATTAAAAATGTCCTATCTTATTAATCTTATGACTAAGGATAAGTTAGATATTTACATAATTACACATGATAGGAATCTCAATATCATGATCTCATCATGATTCCTTCATGCTATGTTTTGTATCATAGACTTTATTAATTCGATTTACGATCGACATTAATTCATAAATAAATGAACATCAAATTATTGAAAATTGCCTTTCACTTTATTAATCAAAATAAAGTTTGTATAAAAGTGTTAAAGGTGATTACCTTTAGAGCGCTACTTTAACAATCTCCTACTTGCACTAAAGCCAATTGCCTTTGTGTCTAATACCATAGGTGAGTATACTAGAATCAAATCTCATTTGAGGAAATGGCTAAATCAAAGGATCAACAATGTTTTAATCTGTGGGCACTCTCTCTATCTTCATATCACCTCTATCAATTATCTCCCTGATTAGGTGATATCTCCTGAATACATGCTTAGACCTCTGATGAGACCTTGATTCCTTAGCTTAAGCAATAGCCCCATTATTGTCACAATACAATAGTATCAGGTCTACATTGCTCAGAACCACCCCAAGTTTCGTAATGAACTTCTTGATCCAAATAGCTTCTTTTGTCACTTCCGCAGCTGCAATGTACTCTGACTCAGTCTTTGAATCTGCAGTCGTCTCTTATTTAAAACTCTTCCAACTGACTGCTCCACCATGCAATGTGAAAATGTAACCTGAATGGGATTTGGAGTCATCTTGGTCAAATTGAAAACTGGCATCTGTATGCCCGCTCATTACTAGATCTCCATCTCCATATACCAAGAATACATCATTAGTCCATTTCAAGTACTTTAGGATATTCTTAATAGCCACCTAGTGACACTCACCAGGATCCGATTGATATATGGTCATAACACTTAGAGCATATGATACATTAGGTCTTGTACATAATATAGCGTACATGATTGATTCTATTGCTAAAGCATACGAGATCAAACTCATGTGAGTCCTCCCATTTTGCATTTTGGAACACAAAGATTTTGAGAGTTTTATCCCATGATTCATAGGAAGAAATCCTCTCTTGGGCTACTCGATGCTAAACCTTTTTATCACTTTATCTATGTATGTAGACTGTAAAAAACCTAGCAACCTCCTTGATCTATCTCTATAGATCTTTACTTCCAATATATAAGTAGCTTCTCCAAGGTCTTTCATAGAGAAATTTTAGGATGACTAAATTTTGACAGATTGCAAACTTGAGACATCATTTCCTATTAGTAATATGTCATCCACATATAACACAAGGAATATGATAGCACTCTCACTAACCTTCTTGTACACACAAGGTTCATCCAGATTTTGCGAGAAACCAAACTCTTTGATTGTCTCATCAAATCAGATATTCCAACTCCTAGATACTTACTTCAATCCATAAATGGATTTCTAAAGCTTGAATACCTTTTTGTCATCTTTGGATATGAAGCCCTCAAGTTGTATCATATACACATCCTTGGCTAGGTTTTCATTCAGGAAAGCCATCTTCACATCCATTTGCCATATCTCATAATCATAATGAGTAGCAATGGCTAGGAGTATTATAATGTATTTAAGCATGGATACGGGGCTAAACGTCTCCTCATAGTCAATTCCTTGTCTTTGACGATAACCTTTAGTGACTAGCCTCGCTTTATAGGTAATCATAATTCCATCCATGTCGATTTTATTCTTGAAAATACACTTACACCTATGGGTGAGATTAACCAAAGTCCACAAGTGGTTTTCAAACATGGAATCCATTTCTGACTTCATGGCTTGAAGCCATTTTTTAGATTCTAAACTCTTCAAAGCCTCTTAATAGGTTATAGACTCATCGTCCTCTATAAGCAATACGTCATTATGTTCACTTACAAGAAATCCATATCTTTTTAGAACATTATGTATTGTACTTGACCTATGAACATTTGTGTGTCAGAAGGTTCAACTGTTGTCTCATCTCTATAAACAACAATCTCAGGTTCAGGCAGTTGATCTGTGTCTGTTTGAACATTATGAACTTCCAAAAGTTCAACTTTGCTCCTACTGTCTTCTCTTAGAAGAAACTCTTTCTCTAAAAATACAACATGCCTTGAGACAAACACCTTTTGCTCTAAAGAATTATAGAACTGATATCCAATTGTTTCCTTAAGATATCCTACAAACAAACATTTATCATATTTCACTTCAAGCTTGTCTGATTGAATACATTTCATGTAAGTCAAATAACCCTAAATTTTTATATAAGAAAGAAAGGGTTTTTTGTTAGTCCATATCTCATATGAAGTAACATCAACTGCTTTTGAAGGGACTCTATTTATCACATAAATAGCAATCTCGAGTGCATAACCCCAAAAGGATTTCTATAGCTCTACAAAGCCCATCATTGACCTTACCATGTCCAACAAGGTTTGGTTTCTCCTTTCAGTCACATCATTATGTTGTAGTGTCTAAGGTGGTGTCCACTGGGATACAATCCTGTTATCCCTGAGATAACTTAGAAACTCCTTGTTCAAGTATTCACCACCTCGATCTGATCGAAATATCTTGACATTTTTATCGAGCTATTTCTTTACTTCATTACCTTTATTGATGATTATTCACGATATGGGTATGTGTATCTAGTGAGATATAATATGTTCAGATTAATGGGTTAGTCCTAACTGGAAGCATTGATTTGTTAGGCAAACCCAAGGTCAACATGGATAGAGACAAAGTTGGGTAGTACATATGGGATGTATACGTATCAAGAGTTGATAACCCAATGAGCGTGCTAAATCAACAGTTGATGGCACAAGTCAATAGTTGCATAACTGAATGCAATTGGTCTGAATGATACCTACTGATTGACCTATGGTGATTTGTTGGGCAAACCTGAGGTCATTCTTAGTGATGTTGGATATTAACCCAACAGGAAAACCATAAGTTTTCTCAGATTCTTAGTGAGGGCTATATATTCGGATAAAATATTGGGACCCATGATGCATATGATTAAAATCCTTATCGATATGCATTTATGTACATTCTAATGCTCTGATACATTTGGGGAGCCATGGGTCCATGCATCTCATGCATGGCTATGCAGCGGAAGCATTGAAATCAAAATTCCAACACTACGACATCCCCAAAAAATCCAGAATTCATATGCATGTATAAACAAAATGTAAGAATATGAAATTACAACATATATACCTTACAAATGCTCCTCTTTTATTGAATCTTCTACATGTCTGGGTTGTAGGAAACACTAAACACCTTCAACAGTTAGTGAAGAACATGCAAAGATGAAGAAAAATCAATGTGTGAGGGTGATTAGAGTAGCAAGCAAGATGAATTCAAGTAGATGCTCAATTGAGAGTTAGATCATAAATAAGTTACATGCAACAAAACTCATGCAACAATTGCATAAAATTGCATGAACAAACCTTAAGATCACTCCTCTCAACCTCCAAAATTCTTTTGGACTTTTAGCCTCTTAATTGAGTGTGTTTTAACTTAATTTCATGTGTACATAAGTGAAGAACTCATTATATACCACCTATCATAAAGTGGGTCACGATCATGACCTATAAGTCAAGATTGTGACTTACTTAAAATGACATCCATGTACACTTTGTATTTCATCCGATGTTTTAGCGCATGACCCTGAGGTTCCTGATTATTTTGGGCACTTAAATTAACTCTTAGTCCGAGCATATCATGAATGGTTTCATACCACTTGTGAATTAACTCTTAATCCAAGCAAATCATAAGGGTTTCATGATGCCAATTTATTAGAACGTAAGTGAATTAACACACGATCTCTTCAATAGTTAATTATCCAACTTACGAACCTTTCCATAGATAATTACCATACAATTCGTCCCTTCACCATCCTATACCCCACTTGGTTCAGAGTATGGAGTATGTGTCAACTCTCACTAGACTAACTGTGTCACATCTAGTCCAAGTGATCTTAGTTCTTATCCTAGGGATCTTATTACTCTATATGTCATTGAAGACTCTCTTAATGACACATAACTGCTCTGGCCAGAGACTCCCAAATAATGACCCCGATAAGAGGTCGAGAGTATTATCTCCTTCCATCAGGAGTGGTGAATGCTTTATTGGCTACCCAATTACCTTCGAATACCAATAGCTTTACATAATCACCACCCTATGAGCGAGGTCTTAAGATAACAAGGAATGGTGTCAAAGCACAGGATCAGTATCCAAGATATCCTTAAGTACCTTAAATCTAAGGATATTTGCACCATTGCTATAATGAGATTAATCACTGACATTTGATAGATCATCCATATGATAATCTCATAGTGGGTCATCCGATGTACTTACTACTCTTAGTAAGCATCCATATGTTAACTCTAAACATCTCATGCTTACAGTTTATGAGATCTACTACTTAATCAAATCAAGGAGTATAACATGTGCTAGTCTCTCTGGATTAGCAATGTCCTGTCTCATTAATCCTAATGACTAGGCCTTCATGCTATGTTTTGTATCATAGACTTCATTAATTCGATTTAAGATCGACATCAATTCATAATAAATGAACATCAAATTAATGAAAATTGCCTTTCACTTTATTAATCGAAATAAAGTTTGTACAAAAGTGATAAAGGTGATTGCCTTTAGAGCATTACTCTAACACTTGTCCAATTTAGATTCCCATGGACTGGACTCATCTTGGTGAAATCCTAATAGGTATTTATTTCCTAATTGATTTGTATTGTGAGACCAACAGAAATCTAGGTGTTTTTGCCACCTCGAATTGTACTTGTTCAAATAAGAATGATGACTTCCCTGACTAACTTGTGCTTTATTGAAGTTGAATTTCTTCACGTTGTTGTTTTCCACTAAAAAGCAATCAGTTGTGATATGACTCTCTTATCCTCATAGTGTGCACCTGTACTAAATTACCTTGAATCGATAGGAAGAGATGGATTTCAGTCTATTCAATTGTTTGGTTAAGTTGTCAATCTTAGTCTGTAATGATGTCGCTGAATCTGCAATAATCATTCCTTTTGGGAACAAAAAGGTTGACTACTGTCTACTTTTTTCTGATGTCCAAAGATAGTTATTGTATGCCATCTCTTCTAACAGATCATATGTTGCTTCAACTATTTTCCTTGTGAAAAGTAGCTGCATCTATAGTGCCCCTTATGGGTGGATTAATCCCATCATAGAAGGTTTGCAATAGGAATTCGTTGAGTAATTTATGATGAGGACATCTCCTTTGCAACTCCTTATATTGCTCCCACACTTCGTATAAAGAATTCCCATCATTTTGTTGGAAATTTATAATTTCCTTTATCAGTCTTGTTGTCTTCTTTAGAGGGAAGTACTCATCTAGAAAAGCTTGCACTAACTGCTTCCAAGTCGTGAAGTTGGCTCGGATGAGAGAATTTAACTATGCCTTGGCTTTATCTTTAAGTGTAAAGGGAAAGAGCCTTATCCTTACAACATCTTCCAACATCCTAATACATCAAAAGGTTTCATAAATAAAAAATTAGCCAAATGAGCATTGAGAACCTCATTGGCTAACCCATATAATTGCACGTTGGTTTTCAATATGTTCAATAGTCTTGGTTTGATCTCAAATGTACTCCTTTGCAACGGTGGTCGTGTAATTCCTTAATGATAGGCATTGAACTCTGGCGTCGTGAAGTCCATAAGGGTCCTTTGCTCTCTATGATTTATTTCCTCCATTATCGTGCTTTCTATCTCTTCTAGGCAATTAACTTTTTAGATTCCTCATAGCTACCTTGTGATGTCCAAATTGATGTGTCTTCTATTTTGTGCCCAAACTTCCTTCTTTTTTATTTTTTTAATAATTTCATGTGATGGGGTGCCAAAATCATAAGAAAGGGTAATAATTACTTAAAACAAAGAAATTCAAAAGGTCCTTAACTAACTTCTCGATAACAGCTCCAAAAACTTATTGAGGCAAGTTTTAATCTATTTATAAAACCCTTAATATTTTGCAAGTACACGGGCGTAAGCGTAGTAGTTTAAGATGTGAATCCCACAAGGAATTGGTGAACTAATTAAATCCTAACTTTGTCTATGGTTGTAAAAACGTGATTTAAATGAAAATAAAGAAAAATAGAAAATTAAACAATCAAGTAGGGGTTGACTGAAAATAAAATTCCGAAATTAACAAAAGTAAATCAAAATGGAGCACAACCACTTAACAATTAAGATATCGTAACAACACAAGTTCAAAGAATTATGAGAAGGGGAATTTATCCTATCATCAAATGCTAACATGATTACTTTTGAGTTAACTCAGTATCGGTCCTAGACTTTCAAAGGGTGCATTACTCTTTTTCAAGTTATAATCGTTAAACCCTAAATCATAAACCCTAATTAAAATATATAATTTGCAATCTCTCAATTAACAAAAAGCCCACGCATCCAATTAGAGCTTAAGGCCTCTAATAGACTATAGAGTCCTCGCACAAAATCTCTCTTTGTATAAATGACTGATTTGATTATTTGCGTGATATTAAGGCCTCTAACGATCACAAGCAGGAATGAAAAACTGATTTTCAAAGAAAACAACATTACGAGAAACACGAACCCTTTTAGAAGAAAATTGTAACAAACAAAACCCTTATGATTTGTAATATATCACATAAAAGGACATTTAATAGATTAAGCAGAAAGATTATGACATTCATTTAGAGGCAATTGAACGAAACAAACATAACCAAATTTATGCAGATGCCAATACTGAGGTTTTTGTTGATAAAGACAGAAATAAGGGGACTCAAGGCATAGAGTTTAAGAGGGTAGTCTATTAATGAGATAAACTACTATAGAAAAAGCCTCTACCGTAAACTTAGCTGGAATAGAAGATTTAAGTAATAAAGTATGAGTGACTTCTAAAAGATGACGATTCTTTCGCTCTGCCACACCATTTTGTTGAGGGGTATGGGGATAAGAGCATTGAGAGAGAACATCTTTTTCATTGAGAAACTGTTGAAATTCATTAGACATGTATTCTCCACCAGAATTAGATCGAAGAACTTTAATAGCAGTAGAAAATTGGGTTTCAATATGAGCAACAAAAGTTTGAAATATTGAAAAGACCTTAGATTTGGAACGAAGGAAATAAATCCAAGTAAACTGACTATAGTCATCAATAAATGTCACAAAGCATTTATAATGTGCGTGAGAAATAACGGGTATGATCCCCCATACATCATTATGAATAATATCAACGCATTCATTTGTATGACTACCAGTAATAGTAAAAGGAGGAACTCTACTTTTTCCCAATTTATAAGTTAAACAATTAAAAGAAAGACTTGAAAAATGTCCATTATTACCCAATAAACCAGAATTCAACAAATAAAACAATATAGTAGAGTTAGGGTGTCCTAAATGTTTGTGGCATAATGCACTTTTATTGAAAACAATAGAACAATTTAAAGAAACATTACTAAGAATGGAAATATGCAAAGGATAGCCCCTTCGTGATCACCATCCCTAATACCTAACCCTGCACATAACAACCATCACGAGAGAAATGTACATCATAGTTATTTTCCACTAATTGGGCAACCAAAAAATCATTATTGGAAAGTTCATGTGATATAAAAGCATTGTAAAAAATTGGAGTAATATCACCAACACTGGTAATGGGCAAATTACTTCCATTACCAACTTGAATATATTATGAACCATGATATGGATGGACATTTTTTAGCAACTTAGCTGAACTAGTCATATGATTTGATGCAGTAAAATCAATAAACCAAGGCTGAGATGCAGGATTACTTTAAAGCCCAAGAGTTGAAAAGGCTGAGGCTATAATTTGTTGCACCATTTCAGGAGTAAGAACATTGGGTTGAGCATTTGATTGGCAACTAACATAGTTGAGGGACTATTTTCAACTTGATCAGTAGAAGAGTTGCTAACAATTACTTGAAAAGCCATGTTCTGGCAATTTTGAGGACTAATTGAATAATCTTGGATGATGAGCCCTTGCTTTTTGCAATAATTGCAAAATTTTTGGGTACAATTTGTAGCAATATGTCTATAATTCTTGCAACTAAAACACTGAACTTTACTCGTCTCTACTCTTACCTTTTCCATAAGCTAAAAATGCCATCTGTGTTGTGGTCATTTGCTCTTGGTCAAGACTGCATTGTGTAAGAAGACGTTGTTCTTCACGAAGCAATTCACTGAAACATACATCTAAGGAAGGAGGAGGATGACGGCTCATCAAATTAGAACGAACATTTTTAAAATCTAATCATAGCTTCATCAAAAAACTGATCACACTTGCTAATTTCATGAACACTCAATACATTAGCAAGAGAATCCTTAGATACTGCAGCACAAACTATTTCAGAAAATTCAGTCCACAAATTTTGAAAACCAGAATAATAATCCTGAATAGATAAACTCCCCTGAGTATAATTGGTAATCTCACACTCCAATTGAAATCTCATGGCTGAATTGGTTTGATTTTAAAGATTTTTCAAATATTCCCACATTATTTGAGCAATTTTATAGGGCATAAATTAAGAACAATTTTAGAATCACATGACCCAATAATCCAAGACATCACTCTTACATCCTTGATCTGCCATTGGCCCAATTTAGTAGTATATGTTGGAATTGGATCAGTGCCATCAATATGTCCCCATAACTCTTTTCTAGTAATGTATAATTGAAATTGAAATTCCCATACTGAATAATTCTTTCCTGTAAATTTGACACAAATTTAGAGTTGTTATTACTATCCATTTGTATAAAAGCAATTAAGTTAACCAAAATATGTGAGCTTCCTCTCTATCCAAACCTGATCTGTAACCTAAACTAACTCTGAAGCAATAGAATTTACAGCGACCAAAAATGACCAGAATATAATCTGTAGTGGCAAAAAAAAAAGAATCTATAGACCAAAAACAACTAGAAATTCCAAAACTCTAAAAGCAAAGCTTTGATACCATGATAACTTTAGAATTGATAGATTTTAATTGAATAGGTCAATGGTTTGTGGTTCTTATTTCATTGAATAAATAAATAACTATATAACAATTAAAGGCTTATTTACAAACTGATTGCAGAGGTTGATTTGTAGTTCTCTAAAACTGATTGTTCTTTATTTACAGCTATACAATCTAAATCTGGAAAGGTTAAATAAATAAGTTGTATAAAATAAATGATTGATATATATGACAATACATACGCTTGTGGAGGACACTTTGGGGTAAAAAGGACTACCAATAAAGTTTTAAAGAGTGGTTTTTACTAACCTTCAATGTTTAGGGACGTGCATGTAAGTCCCCAATATATAACCTAGAAGCATTATAGTTTGTCTATGGTGTATTAAGAAGTAAACATAAAGAATTAAGTGCATCTAAGCATAGTAAAGGACACAACGATAATTAATTTAAAAGACATGGGTAAATTGGTAATTCTTCATTTAGGCATAGACGTGAATAATTATATGTGAAATATGGACTAGAATGAAATCAATTGATGACTTTATATGCTAATGTGGGAACTAAAGGAAGAAGAAAGACTAAATCTTGACTTTTGCCAAAAATCAACATACAGTCTAGTGGGATTAAAACATATGTCCAAGACTAGAAACTTCATAAAAAGGGGAGTGAAGAGAGGGGAGAGGGACGTGTCTGAGGGGTTTTATCTCCAAAATTTTCTCTTCTCATTTCCTTTCCATTCCATCTCCTTAATCACATCATTTTGCATAAGGAATCAAGCTAATCGTAGGTGAAAATCAAGGTAAAAGTTAATGGTTTTCTTCTCATCTTCATCATTTCTTGCTTTGCTCATTAAGATTTGGAATTATAAGCATGAAATTGGGATTGAGATATGTATTTTTGACATTTCTAGTTGGTGAATCAAGCAAGAAGGAATAACACTAGAAGAAGAGCTAATTGGCAAATTTCAAGGTTAGGCACTACACTTAGTTAATTTCTGTATGTGTGCATATTTGAACGTGTACAAAGATTGATTTAGACATGGAATGCTTGTTGTAATGATTTCTTGGTTGAATGGAATTGGTTGAACATGACAAGAGAGAGTAACATTTAGTGAAATTTTGTAATAGGTTCTCAATTCACTGGAGCTAACCTTATTATTTTGGCCATAAATAGGCCTATAGACCTCTAAATTAGGTGATTAAAATTTAATATAAAACTTAATACATAGAATTAAAAATCTCTAGAGTAGACTCAGGCTTAGTTATGGCTTTATGACATTGGAAATTGAGATCAAAAATTGTGACCTGATGCTGCCCCTGTATTGGAGTAACTTGTGATGTTTAGTGCATATCTCATGGTTTGGAAGTCAAAATGGTATGATTTTTAGTGCTATTATAAGAATTCAAAGCCTAAATTGAATGTTTGCTATATGAAAACTACAGAACAAGTAGAGACCATCATGTGATTTGTTTCTAGACTAATTTGTTTGCCTATTTTTAGACCCATCGTTCAATTGTTTCTAATGAATCATATTGGAACCTTTTTGAAGGTTTATGAAACTTTTCATACACCTATAATTATGACTTACCATATGTAAATTGGGTGATTAAACATTGGAATTTAAAATTGAGCGTAATGCATAATAAAGAAAATTTACATGTACATAGATGATTTGTATGCACATTTATTTTTTATATATGTGTAGTATGACTATACAAGTTCACATACTAACTTTTTGAAGATAATTAATTACAATTTAAGATGTTTTATATTTAAATGAGGTATAGGAATTTATAAACTGAAATTTTGTGAATGTACCTCAAGAAACACAACTGAACAAAACATATAGAAAATAAATCATACGAGTACTTATGATTTGAATACTATCCTAGTGGTGATAAGTTATGACTTGCGTGTATATGAACTTAAAAATATATTTTATGTTTTCAAATGAATATCATGTGATTTTTCAATATATAAATTATGAAATTGGCAAATGATTAAAGGAAATGTTCTATTGCCTACTTTATTGTCTTGGTGATGGATAGATGGGCATGCCTATAGAGTATACAACGCAGCCGCTAAAGGTTGACACCACTAGTGTCTTCATTTTAAGACCATAGTGTCTTTACAGTTTGATACCTTTGAGTATCCATAATTCGATACCTCTAAGTATCCACAGCTTGATACCTTCGAGTATCAATAACTCGATACCTTTAGGTGTCCACAATTCGATATATGTAGATATCCATAGCTCCTGTTATCCCCACCCACAAGAATATGCAGGCCTAACACAAAAAGAAAATTAAACAGTTATAAATAAAAGATACAACAGGACAACATGAATAATTTGTATTGATGAACTTTGGAAATCAATATTTATCTTATAAGTGTGAATTTACGACATATGGATAATATGTTAAAGTATATTTGCATTATTTACTTTGCTTAATTAGCTATCATTGTTTACATAAGTTAATGATATTCATGAATATGTGTGTGCTTGGAGGATGATTACTATGAGTGGTCGTCCAAACTATGTGTTTCCCCACTAAGCTTTCAAGTTCACCACGGGTGTTAATCCATGTAGGTTCAAGTAATAGGAGTAAGGCACAAGGATCATCTGCAGGGACCAAGGCCAACCGTTAGAAGTAAAAGTATCTTTGGATGTGTCTTTTGATTAAAGAATGGTTGCATATATTGATCGGGGTGTTACACTATGAAAAAGTTTTAATATTTTTAACCTCGATAATATCGTAAGAGCACGGGTCGTTCATAGTACCTAAGGTATCGATCCCTCGAGGAGTGTTAATCTAATCAGAAAATATAAGATTAAACTAAATCGCAACAATTCAAAATAAACAACTAATGCAGAAAACTAATCAATTACGAGAATTAAAATTCAAAAATATAAACAAGATAGTAATTTGCACAACCCAATCGAAAATCAACATGGGAACTACCAATTGAGAGAAAGGGGGTTTTATCTGACCTTAATGAAACTCTAATTAATTATCCAATTATCAAATTACTGGGTCTAGACGATCCTAGGGTGGATTAATCTCTCTTGAGTTATAATCTTTAAACCTAATTTATAATCCCTAATTCAAATTATGGAATGATGATCTCTCGATTCACAATTTACCCAAAGCCTAAATTAGTTCTAAAATTGTCTAAAAACCTATCGAAACACTATGCACGATCTCTCGTTACACAAAATTAACGATTTGATTCAATTCTTTATCTATCAAACTACCTAACTCTCATTAGCCTAATTTGATGATATTCACTCAGTTCACCCTCTGAGTTTGTTACCGAATTTCATTAATATCAAAGACAAAAATCCCTAAGGTGAGTATAGACAAAAACTCAACATACAACACAACCTATTCTCAACAACTATCTCAACTTTATACATCAACAAAATTGAAATAACCAGAAACTATGTCGGGAACGGAATAGCAGAGGCAGTGACAATGGGAAACCTTTTGTTCCGAAAAGTACTTCGTGTCAAGCTTCTTCTCCGTGTCTCCCTTCCTTCATCTCATTCCTCAATCTCTCGATAATGCAAAAGACTCTTCCTAAAACTCTTTCATCTATCCCTTAATGATGTATTTTTACTTTGGAGGCCCAAGGTTGATTCGAAGTTGAAACGGTCCGAAAAGTCTTACAAAACTCGAGTTTTTGTGTCAGCCCAATGCAGGTCACGATTGTGGCCCTGCCTACAATGATCGTGGCCATCGCCTAACCCTCTCTATCACGATTGTGGCCCAAAGTTAAGGTTATGTAAATATAGTGCCCTGAAAAGCAAGTGTATTTATATATAACTTAATTTTCTTCCAGTTACAATATTGTAATGGAAATATTTATTGCTAATAAGACAAAAGAGTTTGGTTTTATTTGTATGAGCATAATGTAACTAATCATAAAGACAAAGATTCCTTTGTAAGTAATATACATATACATGGGGATGTATAGGAAATATGTATATTATTAGGATCTAAATTAATTGATTCACAGTCGATTAATCAAGTTGGTCGCTTGATTATGGATTAGACTGTAATGTTGTGATTTACCTCCGTGTAAGTAAAGGAGTTTACTTCAAGGGAATGACGAGTTTCAAATTATGATAGTAGTTAACTATCAGTAATGGCACTATTAAATGAATATAGAATCGCATATATTTTTTAAAAATAAAGTAGGACGTTACTTTAATCTTAAAACATACACCTTAGCATTCGTTTATTACGAACCACAATCTTGATGAGTGGTGAACTCATGTGTGTTTTGTTATAATTCTTGATATGATCGAAATGGATTTTTACAGCGTATCAATCCAGTGTCTGCGTGCTGGAATTATTAATTGAAGCATGCATAAGGGAACATTCACTCAAATAAAGAGTTTATAGTGATATTATCACTTCTAGATGTTCTACAGAGATTGGTGATTAAACTGGCGCCAATAGTTTAATGGACTAGCTACCCATCAAGTCTTAACATCGAGATTAGATCTTGTGTGTTAATCACCATGTGGAGTGAAACGGGAAATCTAAAAGGAAAAATTAACATAAGGACAAAACGATAATTTTACCCTTTATTGTGCAGATGGCTATAATATGGTTCATAATAAAATTTGCGATTGGACATCATATTAATAAATTGAAACATGTTTTCTCATAATTTTAAGTAATTCAAGAGTTCAACCAATTAACTTTAGTGGAATGACATTTGGTTAATAAGTTGAAATTAATTCTAATGAGATTAAATTAATTCCGGGTTTATTGGAGCTTGAATTATTTAAGTCCAATTAGATTTCCCCTTGGCTTCTAGGAAGGTTATCTAGCTCGGAAAGAAAATGACACAGTTTGGAGAGAAATGGACGAATTGGATTCGGAACTTACACTTATTAATTATTAATTATAAGCCTAAAGGAACATTTAATATTGGGTTAGATTTTGATTTAATTAATTAGATTAATTGAATTAAAATTTTAAAAAAGAGTAAAATCGAATTTTGCAAAGATGTAGGATTTGGTAATGCTCGTCATTAAATGGTGTTGATGGCTTGTTTTAATATCATAAATGGACAGCTCGTTTGGTCTTCTATGGAAATGAATGTGGGGCATTAATGTAAAGCTCTTTTAGCATTCAACATGAATGAAAATGGATAGAAAACGTGTAGCTCTTTTAGCATTCTTTTTTATTAAAGAATGGAGTGGTATGTTTTTGACTTTTCACTCTCTGCCAAACCGTCTAAGTGTTGGAGTGGGAAGGAAACAATTCATTTTTTAGCATTGATTAGCTAAATGAATGTGGGCTGTCTTAGTTCACTCCACTCTCTCCCAAAAATCGAACAAGTGTAGTAGAATACAGTTTTTTTGGACAATTCATTTTAGCTTTGATACAAAAATGAAGTGTGCGTGAATTTGGCTCTCAATTTTCTCTCCCAACCTGCCAAACAAAACAAAAGGTTTGCTCTCCTATATTTTTCTTCTCCTTTCCCACAAAAGGATCTTGTTAACCAAGTTGTCTAAGGGGAAAAAGTGGTAGATTGGACTGGTTGAGGACATAGCAATGAGGAGTCAAAGCTGTAGTAAGGAGTCAATAATATTCTGATCTTTTTCTTATTTTATTTATTTTCATTATGTCGTATCATGTATGGATTAAAAGCAGGTGGGTTTGGTGTTTACGCTTCCACTATGTTTGATTTTGGAAAATTTTTTTGAAATCTACCGTTTAGCCAAACTAAGCATGAACTTGTTTTCGCTCTAACAATTGGTATCAGAGCCAATTTTATTATGCATGATTCGGTTCATATATGTTGCATGGGTTGGCAATTAAATTATGAATGCTGCATATTTTTATGTGATAATAATATATGCTGTGTATGTTTTGGTTTGCTCTTTTGATTGTCCATAGAAATTTAATTTACCTTGTACGTTTTCTTCAATTGGTTTGCAACAAGGATGGTGGCCCATCATCGCCATGTTTCCTCCTTGTCTTAATTTTTCTGTTTTCATTTTTTGTACTGTAAAAAATTCTATAATTTTGAAGACGGAGCAGTCATGGATCAAAGAAAAGAATAGGTAAATGTTTTGGTTTTTATTTTGTGTTAATGGCAAATTTTTTGATTAAATTATGTTAATTCTTGAATTTTTCAAGTACTGGGTTTTTTGTTTTACTGCTTACAAATCAGGTTTTATAAAAAAAATAGAAATAAAATTCTATTAACTCGTTTTTACCAAACGGGCTGGGTTATGTGAGCGAAGAGTTCAAAGCAGAAGATCCAAGTCCAAGGAGAAATTTTGGGTCAATAGGCCTTTTAATTTTCTTTTTATTTTCTAGGATGGACAATCAAAAGTAACTATTTAATTCATGAGATGAATGGATGAATGGATGCAAATAATGTGTGATATTATGTGAACGTATGTTATTTAGAAAAATTGTCGACCCTAGGCTTTGCCATGCATTCATTATGTATAAGTACCTTTAGTGGATGAATCAAATGGTTGCATACTCAACATGGTTTATCAATAGCCTGCCCACCAAAGCTCTATTGATGCATGCATGGACCAAATTATGGTACTTCTCAAAAAGTTAGGTACGAAGATGCTTGGTAGTTTTTAAGTGGGAGGGTCCTAGTTTTTCTTTTAATGGATAAGATGGCCCACCGTCACTTAGTCCATTATACATAAGAAAAATAACATTTGTATAAAGATTTATGTTTTAAGTTTTGTTAAATCTATTGTTATGCATACATGCACCATGATTTTATTCAAAGTTCCAATATTTTAACTAGTATGCTCATTTTTTAATAATTTATATTTTTAGTCATAATCACCACAATATGAATCCACTCATAATGCTCTTGACTAATAACAAATTGGAAATCAGAGAGAATTTTAATGAATGGAGACGTAACCTTGACATCGTTCTCCAATATGAACGAATTTCATGGGTATTAATGGACAATGAGCCTACACCTCTGGGTGACAAATCAACTCTTGAGCAAGTCCAGCAATATGAGCAATGACAGAATGTTGATAAGACAGCCAAGTGCTATATTTAGGTTTCTATCAGTGTAATGTTGCAGAAGCAACTTGCAGGCATGCAAAATGCTGGTGCAATGGTCCTTCACCTACATAAGATGTTTGGTACTGTGAGGACTAGGTCTGCAAGGGTGAAAGCTATCCAAACCTTTCACAATCTAAGATAAAAGCTTGGTGTACCGGTGCAGGATTACATGCTTAAGGTAATCTCTGCAGTTACTGAAGCTGAGATGCTTGGGGCAGACATGGATACGAAAATGTAAATGATCATGGTCATTAACAACTTAAACTCTTCTTTTTAGCAGTTTAAGTTAGACTATGAGGTTAACACCAAGGATTACACCTTGAGTGAGTTGATGAAAACCCTCTAGAACACAGAGGACATATTAAATATCAGGACAATGGGCCAGAGGCTCATGTGGCATCTTCTTCTATGCCCAAGGGTAAGGGCAAGCAGAAGGAGGAGGGTGCAAAGAAAGGCAAGGCCAAATAGGGGCCAAAACCCAACCCATGAAAAAGAATGCCAAAGAGGACATCAAGGGAAAGTGTTTCCACTGTGGTGAGAAGGGCCACTGGAAGAGGAACTGTGCGGTCTACCTTGAGACCCTCAAGACCAAACAAGGTATGGGTTTCCTAAGTTTGTTAGGAGCTAGACATGTGGTAGATTAATCTAATTCTTGGATATTAGATTCAGGAGGCACCATGTTTGCAATTCTATGCAGGGATTCCAGCAAAGGAAAAAACTACCTAAAGGCCAGTTTCAAGTCAAGATAGCGAATGGATCCTACGTTTCGACAGAAGCAATGGGAGTAGTTATCTTAGACTTTCCTAGTGGTCATAGGTTATATTTAGAGGATGTATATTACATCCCAATGGTTGTAAGGAACATGACTTCTGATTTTTGTTTAATAAAATTTGGTTATTCCTTATTTTTTGAAAATGTTGTTTCAATATATGAGAATAAGGATTTTATTTGTAATGCGGTAATTAAATAGGGATTGTTTTTTATAGAACCTATGACAGGCTCACTAAACACCACAGAATTAATAAAACTAAGAAAATCTAATGACTTTAGCATTAATTCAAAATATTTGTGGCGCTTAAGGTTGGGTCATATCAATCAAAAAAGACTCGACAGGTTAGTGAAGGATGGGATCCTTATCGGCTTAGACAATGATCCATTACCCACTTTTGAGTCTTGTATTTAAGGAAAGATGACCAAAGCCTTATTTTCTTCCAAAGTAAATAGATCTAAATCCATATTGGATCTGGTACACACTGATGTGTGTAGGCCCATGAACGTACAAGCTAAAGGAGGCTATGAATACTTCATAACCTTTATAGATGATTACTCTAGACATGGCTTTCTATATTTGATGCACAAAAATAGTGAGTCCTTGGAAAAGTTCAAAGAATTCAAAGATGAAGCTTTGAAGCAACTAGGCAAGCTATTAAAACAACTTCGATCGGATCGAGATGGTGAGTACTTATTTGCATAATTCCAACAATTCCTAATTGACAATGGAATTGTTTCCAGCTTGTCAGCTCCTAAAACACTTCAATAGAATGGTGTAGCTAAGAGAAGGAATAGGACTTTATTGGAAATGGTAAGATCAATAATGTCCTACGCTAGCCTTCCAAAATCGTTCTGGGGATATGACATATAAATGACAACTTATCTTCTTAACTTTGCTTCATCCAAATCGGTGCCTAAAACACCTAGGGAGTTGTGGAATGACTGAGTGCCTTCATTACAACACTTGAAGACTTAGGGCTGCCTAGCCCATGTTCTCAGGCCTAAATCCATAAAGATGGAATCAAGTTCAAAGGTATGTTTGTTTGTAGGATATTCTACGAGTAAATGAGGGTACTATTTTTACAGTCCTCAAGATAGGAAGGTATTTGTGTCGACAAATGCAACCTTCTTGGAGGAAGAATTTGTGAGAAATCACAAAGGAAGAATTGAAGTAGTACTAAAGGAGTTAGCTATTTCATCTAAACTAAGAGTTGATTCGGATATAACAGAACAAGATGTAGAAATAGATTCAAGAGTTGAATGGGAAGAGCAGCCTGAACATCAAGTAGTGCCTAGACATAGTAGGAGGGTTGTGAGACAATCAAATAGGTATCTAGGCCTAAGAGAAGGCATAATTGCCATATCAGACCAAGAAGTAACAGAACTTATTACTTATACACAAGCTATTAATGATGTTGATGCGGAAAAGTGGCTCAAGGTAATGAAATCGAAAATAGATTCCATGTATGCCAATAAAGTCTGGATCCTTATAGATCTACTACCAGGTGTAAAAGCCATAGGGTGTAAGTGGATCTTCAAAAGGAAGAGAGGATCTGATGGAAAGGTAGAGATGTTTAAAGCTAGATTGGTAGCCAAGGGCTATACTCAAAAGGAGGGTATAGATTATGAGGAAATTTTATCTCCGGTTAGCATGCTTAAATCCATTAGAATTCTTTTGGCCATAGCAACCTTTTTCGATTATAAAATATGGAAAATGGACATCAAGATCGAATTTCTTAATGGGGATCTTGAGGAGAACATTTATATGGCCCAATCAGAAGGATTCGTTGAGCCAGGTAATGAGCATAAGGTATGCAAGTTACAAAGGTCCATTTATAGACTTAAACAAGCATTTAGGTCTTAGAACATCAGGTTTGATGAGACTATCAAAACCTATGGGTTCATACAAAATCTAGATGAGCCTTGTGTCTATAAAAGGATACAAGAAGGTAAGGTTACTTTCCTAATTCTGTATGTCGATGACATTCTGCTCATTGGGAATGATGTAGGAATGTTATCTATGGTCAAAGGATAACTGAACGAACAATTCTCAATGAAGGATTTGGGAAAGGCTAGCTATGTTCTAGGGATCAAGCTTATAAGGGATCATAAGAACAGGCAGATAGCCTTATCTCAACTAACCTACATTTAGAGGGGTTTCACACTTACTAGACATGGAATCAAACTTTCAAAGGAGCAAGCACCTACGACCTAAAAGGAGGTCAAATGCCTGCATAACATTCCATATGTTTCAGTAGTTGGAAGTTTAATGTATGCTATGCTTTTCATTAGATCGGATATCTGTTACACAGAGGGACTGGTAAGCAAATTCTAGTCCAATCTAGGAATGGAGCATTGGACTGCGATCAAGGGCATACTGAAGTATCTTCGTAAAACGAAGATCTTAATGCTTGTTTACTCTAGAAGTGACCTTATTCCAACAGGATATATGGATTCTGATTTCCAATAAGATGTTGATTTAAGGAAATCAACTTCTGACCTAATATTTACTTTGGGAGGTGGAGCCGTGGTCTGGAGGAGTGTCAAGCAATCTTATGTTGCTGATTCAACTATGGAGGCTGAGTATGTTGCTGCTTGTGAAGAAGCAAAGAAACCAGTCTAACTCTGCAAGTTCCTAAAGGAATTAGAGGTAGTTCCTAAGGCAGAAAAGGCAATTACACTTTATTGTGATAATAGTGGGGCAATGGCTATTTCTAAAGAACCTCAAAACCAGAAAGCCGCCAAACACATTGAGAGAAAGTATCATCTCGTAAGGGAGATAATACAACGTGGTGAGG
>JANQAP020170904.1:0-20595 GCA_026874005.2 Erythroxylum coriaceum | reverse complement strand
TTTTCACTTAGGATATTTTTACAGTATACTCACTTGATCATAGAATTATTTCGTGTAAGTAAAGAGTTGAGAGTTGAGAGTTGAAAGTTAAAAGTTAAAAGTTGTTTTGTCTATGACTACAACTGATATTTATAGTCTAATTCTCCAATGGTCTTCTTGAGAAAACTACTTGTAGAATCTTCAAAGATCAGTTATTAGTTGAGTCCTGTAACCAACTCCAACTAACTAATTAATTGACGTTGTAGATTATTCTTTAATTATATCGTCTTGATTTGATTTGTATGTTTCATCTTATATCTTCACTTCGTCTTATGTCTTTGCTTCGTCTTATGACTTCGCTTTAGACATGTGACTTCGTCCGGTCCGTCTTGCACTTTGTCTTAGTCAACTCTTGAATATCATCTTGATTTGATGATTTGTGCTACTTACATTTATCTGCGAACTTAACAAACTCATCAAAACAATTCACACACTTCTTTTATTATTATTATTTGACTTTTATCAAAATCAATAGAAGAAGTGAAGTCTTCTTGACTTAACACAAAAAACAGAAAACAAAAAACAGAAAAATCAGAATGTGTGCTGCAATTTTTAAAAAAGTGGAGTCCAAGTTTGCTACTTTCCTAATTGCAATCAAGTAAAGATAACATCTTTCCAATTGCTTGAACTTGAATTGCAAGTACTTTCCTATTTTGTATTGCTTGGAACTTGCTTACTTTCTTATTTGCTTCACTTTCTTATTTCAATTACTTTCCTGTTTTGCCTTTAGCTTCCTATTTTATTTCTTGCCTCATTCATCTTTCTTTAGCTTCAAGTTTGTGACTTTCCTTGAGGTAATCACTTCCTTAATTCATTCCTTATACTATTTTTCCTTTACTTGGTTCCCAAGTTTCTCCAGTTTCCCATCATTTTTCTTTCCTAATACTCTTAATGCTAACTCCCTTTTTTTCCCTCTCTTGTTTTCAGAGTTGTTGAGCCCTCCGTTCTCTTCAAGTCCCCTTCCCTTTGCACATTCGTTCCTTTACTTCTTCTTCTTTATTTTCCACACCCTATTTACCCTTTTGATTCTTTGAAAATTTTATTTTGGGATTCTAGTCTTGGCTATCACTTGGTTTGATTGTTTCTATTTGATTATGTCTTGTTTCGAATAAGGATACTATAGAAAGCAAGTTGAGTGGTAAAAGGCAAGAGTGTTTGCATTATAGAAAAAGCCAATTTTGTGTGATACACGAGTTGTTGGGCATCTGTTGAGTGTATACACGTGAGGTTGAGTGGTGAGGTCCAATTGTTTTTTGTTCACCAACATTTTGTAGTACATAAACATGTCTCAAGAAGATGAATCACATGAACAAGATCTCAAAGTCTTTATGAAGGCTGTGCAAAATCAATTCCGGAGGTTGAATGCTAGGTTGGATGACATCCAATCCACATCAAACTCCAAAGGTCCTAGAACGAGGTTCCATGAAGAAGATGAAGATGAAGGCCCCAACACTAGGAGAGGCAAACAAGCTCTTGACAACATAAAATTGAAAATCCCTTTTTTTAAAGGAAAAAATGATTCTAAATTGTATTTAGAGTGGGAGAGAAAAATAGAACATGTATTTGAGTGTCATACATATAGTGAAGAGAAAAAGATAAAACTTACTGCCAATGAATTTTGTAATTATGCTAGTATTTGGTGGGATCAATTGCAGGTAATTAGAAGGCAAAATCTTGAAAGACTAATCCGCACATGGCAAGAAATGAAATCCATCATGAGGAAGCACTTTGTCCCAAGTCATTACTATCGAGACTTGTTCAAGCGGCTGCAAAGATTGAGACAAGGATCCATGAGTGTTGAAGGATACCACCAAGAGATGGAGATCATCATGATTAGGGCCAATGTTGAGGAGGAGAAGATTTCTTGATAGTTTGCACCCTAAAATTGCTTCCATTGTGGAGCTGCAAACTTTCCTTGACATAAATGAGTTGTTGCATAAGGCCATCATGGTAGAAAAGCAATTAAAGATCCAAAATGGTGTTGGATTGAATTCTTGGAAGAAAAGCTTGGAGTCCAAAAATTCTTCAAATCTAAGGGAGACATCAAGCCAAAGGAGGAAAGTAAGCCTAAATTCTCCACTCCAAATCCTAAGGGTAAAAATGACTCTAAACTCTCTTCTTCTTCTACTCCTTTGTATAAAGTTAAGTGCTTTAAATGTCAACATTTTGGTTATATTGCTTCTCAATGCCCCAACAAAAGAACTATGATTTTGCTTGAGAATGGTGATATTGCTAGCGAAAGTAGTGACAATGATGATTTTGATGATACTCCTCCATTAACGGATACTTCCGATGCTGATTGTGATGCTAAGGTTGGTAAAGCCCTTGTGGCTAGGCGTGCTCTTAAAATACAATCAAAAGAAGATCTTGAGGAAGAGCAATGTGAGCACATCTTTCATACAAGGTGTCTCATTAATGGTAAAGTTTGTAGCATGATCATAGATGGTGGAAGTTGTCCCAATGTTGCTAGCACTTTACTTGTTAACAAGCTTAAATTGCCTACTTTGAAACATCCTAGACCATGTAAATTGCAATGGCTTAATGATTTTGGTGAGGTGAAAGTCACCTAACAAGTGATGGTTGCATTTTCTGTTGGCAAATACTATGATGAGATTTTATCTGAAGTTGCACCTACGTATGCTGGACATTTTTTGTTTGGTTAGGCATGATGGATACAAAAATTGCTATTCTTTTCCTTTCCATGGTAAAAATATTGTGCTAAAACCTCTTAGGCTGATTCAAGCTTATGAGGATCAAGTGAGGATTGAGAAAGAATGCAAATTGAGAGCAAAAGAAAAGAAAGAGAGAGAGGTCGAAAAGAAAGAAAAAGAGAGAGAAAATGAAACGAGTGGGAAAAATGAAGAAAAGATAGTGACTTTATTTTCTGGAAAAAGTGAGATCAAGAGAGCTTTAAAATGTGAAGAATCTTATATACTTTTATATAAAGATGTTTTCTTAAATATTAATGAGCTTGATCCATCTTTGTCGCCTAGTGTTTTGTCTTTGTTGCAGGACTTCAGTGACATATTTTCGAAGGAGATTCTAGATGGATTGCCCCTTTTGAGAGGCATTGAGCACCATATAGACTTCCTTCCCAGAGCTTCAATTCCAAATAAGCTTACGTATAGAGCCAATCCAGAAGAAACTAAAGAGATCTAAAGACAAGTTGAAGAGTTTAGGAAAAAGGGCTTTGTGAGAGAAAGCTTGAGCCTATGTGCTGTGTCAGTTATACATGTTCCTAAGAAAGATGGCAAATGGAGAATGTGTGTTAATTGCAGAGTCATCAATAAAATCATGGTGAAATATCATTACCCTATCCCTCGTTTAGATGATATGCTTGATGAGTTGCATGGTGCTTGTTTATTTTCTAAAATCGATCTTGGAAGTGGGCACCATCAAATTCGCATGAGAAAGGGTGATGAGTGGAAAAATGCTTTCAAAACTAAGTTTGAGTTGTATTAGTGGTTAGTTATGCCTTTTGACTTGACTAATGCACCTAGTAATTTCATGAGTTTGATAAATCATGTGTTTCTCCCTTTTATTGAAAAGTATGTGGTTGTTTATTTTGATGATATTCTAGTGTATTCTAGGAGTTTAGTTGATCATGTGAAACACTTGCATGATGTGTTTGGACTTTTAATAGAGAATAAGCTTTATGCCAATTTAGAAAAATGTTCCTTTTGCATGGATACTGTTATGTTTCTTGGCTTTATTGTAGGTGCTAAAGGACTTTAAGTTGATGAAGAGAAAGTGAAGGCAATTAGAGAATGGCTAACTCCCAAGAATGCGAATGAAGTTCGAAGCTTCCATGGCTTGGCAAGCTTCTATAGGAGATTTGTGAAGGACTTATCTACATGAATTGGTAAAAAAAATGTGATTTTTAAATGGGGTGATTCACAAGAGGTTGCTTTTAACACCTTGAAAGAAAATTGACCAATGCTCCTCTTCTTATTCTTCCTAATTTTTCTAAAGTTTTAAAGGTTGAATGTGATGCTTCTGGAATAGGCATTGGTGTTGTTCAATGCAGGATTCTAAACCTATTGCTTATTTTAGTGAAAAACTAAGTGGTGCTGCTTTAAATTACTCCACTTATGATAAAAAGTTGTATGCTTTAAAAAGGTCTTCAGAGACTTGGCAACATTACTTGTGGCCAAAAGAATTTATCATTCATTCTGATTATGAAAATTTGAATTTTCTAAAGTCCCAAGGTAAATTGAACAAGAGACATGCTAGGTAGTTAGAATTTATTGAAACCTTTCCTTATGTTATTAAACATAAACAAGGGAAAGAAAACATTGTGGCTGATGCTCTTTCTAGGAGATACTCTCTTCTTACCTCTATGTATGCTAGATTATTTGGTTTTGAGATGTTGAAATGCATGTATGAATCTTATTGTGACTTTGTAAAAATTTGGAAATCTTGTGAAAAACATGGTATTGATAATTTTTATACATTTGATGGATTTCTATTCAAAAAATATAAACTTTGCATTCATCTTGCTCTATGCATGAATTACTTGTTAGAGAGACACATGGTGGTGGATTGATGGGTTACTTTGGTGTTGAGAAAACTTTAGCTTTTTTGCATGAACATTTTTATTGGCCTAACATGGGAAAGGACGTTGTTTCTGTTTGTGCTAAATGTATTTCTTGTAGGCATGCAAAAGCTAAGGTTTAATCACATGGTTTATATCCCCCTTGCCCTTCCCCTCTCATCCTTGGGTTGATATATCTATGGACTTTGTGCTTGGATTGCCTAGATCATCTATTGGAAAGGATAGCATCTTTGTGGTGATTGATCAATTTAGCAAGATGGCTCACTTTATTGCTTGTTCTAAAACCAATGATGCTATTCATGTTACTGACTTGTTCTTTAAAGAGGTTGTAAGATTGCACGGGTTGCTAAAGACTATTGTGAGTGATAGAGATGTGAAATTTCTTAGTCACTTTTAGAGAACTCTATGAAATAAACTTGGCACTAAACTCTTTTTTCTACTGTTGCATATCCTCAAACGGATGGTCAAACTGAAGTGGTAAATAGAACTTTGACTATATTGTTGCATGCGATCATCCAAAAGAACTTGAAGAATTGGGAAAAGTGTCTCCCACACATTGAGTTTGCTTATATAATCATGCTAGTCATTCTTCTACTTAATTTTCTCCTTTTGAGATTGTTTATGGGTTTAATCTGTTGGCTCCTTTAGAAATTCTTCTGTTGCCTTCTAATGAGTTTACTAACCCTGATGGTGTGAAAAAGGCTAAATTGCTGCAAGAGTTACATGCTAAATTTAGGGCCAACATTGATGGGGTTTGGGTGTACTTGAGAAAGGAGAAGTTTCCAAAGCAAAGGAAATCTAAGCTACAGTCAAGACGAGATGGCCTCTCTCAAGTTTTAGAAAAGATTAATGATAATGCTTATAAAATTGATTTGCCTAGCTCCTATAGTAATGTTAGTGCTACATTCAATGTATCTGACTTATCCCTCTTTGATGCTGCAGATTCGAGGATGAATCCTTTTGAGGAGGGAGGGAATGATGGAGAACCATGGGCATGTGAAAGACAAGAAGAAAAGCATACATAGTGTGATCCGCCTCAAGGAATCTTGAGATATGACTTGCATGGACATGAGCTTGTAAAAGGAGGCTTAGGAGCTGAAATTGGATTAGATTTGAAGTCTGAATGTGCAAGGCAAGAGGTTGAACGAAATTCCTATATCAAAGGCCCAACATTCAAGTCTAACTTTCCTAAAGATCCATTACAAGATGTTGCAGGCCCAGTGACAAAAGCTAGGGCAAAAGCAATGAAGCAAGCATTGAATTGTTTGATCCAAGACCTTCAAGAGATAGAGCCCATGTTTTTTAGTCAGATTGCATCTCATAAAGGTCTAAAAGGCATTGTCTTACTCCTCAAAGCCCAATATGAAGTGTCTAAAGGCCCACATTGAGCCCAATTGGAGGAACTCACATAAAATACCATGTGACAACCATGCGCCACTTGAAAATAAGGAGAAGGATGTGCTCCATAAGGTCCAATATGTTCAGATCATGTTTTAATTAGTTTCCTTGAAATAAGGTCATCTAGTCAAAACCTTTTCTATGTTTATTTTGTTTCCTTTTATTTCTAAGTTTATTTTGTTTCCTTTTATTTAGTTTCTGCCTTAGGAAATTAATTTAGAAAGTTTTTGCTATAAACAGGCACCCTCTGTGTACTTTGAAGGGATTTGATTTAGAAATAATATTGAGTATTATTTAGAGCATTTTTGCTTTCTTTGTGTTCTTTGAGAATACTTGACTTATCAAAGGCGTGGTCTTCCTTTGTGGTGTCCCAAGGCTAGGGTCTTAAGAAGTTCTCTTAGGGTTCTTTCCATTGACCAACATTCCTCTAACCCCCTTTTTCTCTTTGTGTTCTATTTCTATCTTTTCAATTTTGTTTCTTGTGCTTCCTTGTGTTTATTTGATTCTTGCCGTTCTCGAGCATAGCTCCATCTTGTTGAAGGTTCTCTAGGTCAAGTTCCTATTGGGTCTCTCATCACCATGTCAATGGTTTCTACAAGAAAACATACAACAATTCAAACTTGATTACCTTGAATTCTAAGTCAATGAGAAAGATAAGATAAAAGATAATAGAACGACAATTTGAGCAAGGAGATAAGAAAAGCATAATTCAACGAATTAGGTAATATTAGATGTCCATAAAAAGAAAAAAAGAAAGAAAGAAAAGAGACCTAAGAAAGAATAGGAAAGTAAAATTAAGGTAGAAAATGATTACAGAAGGAAACAAGATAAAAGGAAATAAAGAAAAATTAAGGCAGAAATAATTATAGAAGGAAAGAAGATAAAAGGAAAATAAAGCACAAATAAGGAAAGAAGAATTATAGCAAAAATGATTACAAAAGGAAATAACATAAAAGGAAATAATCTAAGGATGATAATGAATAGTTTGAGCCCAATAGAAGGATTAACATCAAAATTGTGTATAACAATTGAAGATAACTATAATCATGCAACTTTTAATTCAAACATATTTGTGCAACAATTGAATATAGAGATATTTTTTATAACCATTACAACTCAAACTAAAGGAAAATGGATTAATAGAACAACTCTGCTGTGATTTTGGCTAAAGGAAGAGCATGAGGAATAATAAACCAAAAAATCAAAGCTACAAGAATAAGAAAACAAAAGCAAGCACAGTTGAACAAGAAAATGAACACAAGGATAGATGTAACTTGATTCAAAGAGTTTGACTTTGATACTAAATGCTATGAACTTTGGTTAAGGAACACCTAAGATCCAAAATCAACAAGGAATATAAACCTCAAATTCCTTCTTGAATCAAGGAAAGAACCTAATCTTAACCAAACTTTTTAATTGAAACCAAAGTTATAACTTGGTGACTACAAGTAACGTTGAATAGACCAAATTTAGTAATTGACTAAAGAACCAAGAGAAAGTGCTCTCAAATCCAATTTTGCATTCCAGTTCATGTAAAAAGTGGAAAGAATCTCAGGGATAAGCTCCTTATATGAATATCCAATAATGTCGAAAAACATGCTTCACCCTAAATTTTCTATAATCCTCCTCACTTTTAAGGCTAATCTTACCACCCATAATACAACCCAATCCATATTCTTATTAGATTTGAAAGTTTAATTTTTTAGATAAGCACACCTATCACTAAAATATGGTTCATGAAAAGTGAGTATTGGGTACTCATCTCGGTAGCCTTTCGCAATTGTGCCTTATTACTTGGTGCACTCCAAATGACTTGTGGGTGATTGTGAGCTTATTTTTGCAGTTAGATTGAGTGTTTATGATAGGTGCTTAATTGAATATTTAATTATTTCATAACACTTAGAAATTAAGTACAATAAATTGCTTAAGATGCTCACTTTGACTCGTATATGATTTTAGGTACAATTCAGAAGCAAAGAAGTTAAAGTGAGTCGAAAGCTCTATATATTTTGGCCATTTTCTGAAGATTAATTTTTACTTGTCTTCATAGAGCAAGAAGAAGAAAATTAAAAGACAAGAAAGATGGAAACACAAAGAAGAAGAACGTAGGCTGCATGGCCATGCAAGGTATTAATTTAAATAATGAATAATGCATAAGGCACCAAGGTGAGAAGAAAATGGTAGCTGCTAGGATAAATCACCAAAACGACAGCACATGCATCATAGCAAGGAGGAGCAAGGACCCAAAACGGCAGTACAAAGAGGAGAGCTAAGAAGATCAAAATGCAAATGTCTCACGTATGTTTGTCTCATCATAGCAATGGTGTAAAGATCCTTTGACTTGAAGTACTTAAGGATATCTTGGATACTGATCATGTGCTTTGAAACCATTCCTTGTTGCCTCAAAATGAGGTTGCTCATAGGGTGGTGATTGGGTACAACTATCAGTATTCGAAGGTAATTGGGTAGCCAATAAAGGATTCACCACTCCTGATAGAAAGAGATGATATCTATGGACTCTTGTCTGGGTCATTACTCAGAAGTCTTTAGCCAGAGCAGTTATGTGTCATGAAGAGAGTCTTCAATGACACATAGAGTAATGAGATCTCAAGACAAGAACTAACAACTTGGACTAGTTATGATGTAGTCAATCTAGTAGGAGTTGATACATAGCTCATACTCCGAACCAAGTGGGATATAGAATGATGAAAGGACGAGTTGCACAGTAATTATCTATGGAAAGATTCTTAAGTCGGATGATTAACTATCGAAATGCTCGTATGGTTAATCCACTTATATTCCGATAAATTGGAATCATGAAACCCTTCATGATTTGCTTGAATTAAGAGTTAATTCAAATAACATTAAACCATCCATTATTTGCTCGGATTAAGAAATAATTTATGTGCTCAAAATAACTAGGAACTTAAAGGTCACACGTATAAAAGATCGGATGAAAACAAAGTGTGCATAGCTGTCATTGAAGTAAGTCATGATCGTGGCCTTACCGAAGGCACAACAGATGATGCATAAGTGAGTTCTTCACTTATGTACACATGAACTACAAGTCAAAAAACACTCAAGTGAGAAGATAAGGGGTCCAGAAGTGTTCTGGAGTTAGGTAGAAGTGGTTTTGAGTCTTGTTCATGCAATTGTTGCATGAATCTGATTCCATGTAACATAATCTTAATCTCTAACCACCCTTACACACTTACATTACCTTGAGCATTTACTTGAACTCATCTTGTTTGGTGCTCTAACCACCCTTACACACTGCTTTTTCTTCATCTTTGCTTATTCTTGAGTGATCAAGGAAGGTGTTTGGTGTTTATTACAACCCAAACAAGGAGAAGATGAACGAAAGGAGGAGCATTATCAAAGGTACATGTGCTGAAATTTCATGTTCTTATAATCATTGTATGTATGCATCTAAGATTCTGGAATTTTAGGGATATCATGGGGTTGGAATTTTAGATTTCGACACTTTCGCTGCCTTGTTGTGCATGTGATGCATGAATCTATGGCTCCTTTCATAAAATACCAAACATAAACAACTAAAGAAAGATATAAACTTATTAACCAATTTAATAAATATCTATATTATTAGTCCATGATACTAAAATAAATCTAAATAGCCTTTAAAAATTAAACTTGTACTTAGGTTTCCTCCTATCAACTACTTTTTTATAATTTTTTTTAATTCGATTCTTTCCTCAAAGTTGATTAATTTTCTATAGTGACCATCCTCAATATCTAGAAGATATCATTCTATTAGGAATATAAACTTATCAATTTTGACGATCAAATTCTTATTAACATCTCTAAGACTTTTTATTGAATTATTAATAGGCACACTACTCTTTTAGTAGCTTTTAGTTTGCCTAATCTCAATCTTTTTAGTATAAAATAAGCCATTACATTAATATTTGCTCCTCGGTCTAATAATGCCTTAATAATATAAAAACCATCAATTATACATAAAATATTAAAAATCTTTAGGTTGTCTAACTCTACTAGTATGATGTTTTCGACAATTTATTTTCATTTGAAGTTTTTAATGTAATTTCCTCTTTAAAATTCTCCCCCTTTAGAATTTTTTCCTTCTAGATCTTCTTCAAACTCTTTGTAAGTACTATTCTCTTCTTTCTTGATTACCTAAAATAATGTATCATGTAAATAATTTTCGGTTAGTACCTTCTTACTAGTGTTCTTATCTTATTCTAATTTTCTTCTTGGTATCAATTTTTTTTGAAAAATAATTGATTTCATTACTATACGGTCATTTACAAACCAAGTATCCAACTCCTCTATTATAATACAAAAGGGAACTAGATTACAAGGTTATATGGGTCTCTGTGATCAGCTTAGTCCAATGCCCATTTCCTCCTCATGTTTTTGGATAAATTATCTACAATTCCCCTAGTATCAATTTGAGTTAGTTTTGAAAAGTAACCTCCTAAAGAACCATCTCTGCACTCATACTTTGTTGCTTGAAAATCTTGTAATTCCTTTCTTTCCAAACTTGGTAAACCGTTAAAGCCCTTATCTTGAGTGTTTTGTAATCCACCTAATTTTCCATCCTCATTTTCACTAACAATTAATTGTTTCCTTCTATGTATCTGTTGAATTATAGGTGTTCAGGATTGCTTCCAACCTTCTCTAAATCTTCCTTCTGTAGCTACATTTGATTATGATATGTTCCAAACTTTCCAACTCTACATAACACAACTCATAGCTCAAAGAACTAATGTTAAACTTAAGTTTGTCCTTCGTAGGTAGTCTACCCCTCATCCTCAACCAAAAGATAAATGAATGTGCATGTATAATATCCTTATCCCACACTAGTTTAGCATAGTTCGATCTAGTTTATTGATCATTTTGCATAAAGATTTTGCAAGTTCTAGTGATGAACTGACCTGATTTTTCAATCGTCCACTTGATTTCATCTTGGCTCCACTATTGGCATCTTTGTGTTTGATCCAAAATGATTTCAACCCCTCTGCTGTTGTGATATGGATAAATCCCCTGATTTTTTCTTACGAAGCTACTCACTTTTGTTTTAAAGTTTACCACCATTCGCAGATGTTGAAGCTCCTTGACTTTGTATAAGGGTCCCTACAATGCCAGTAGTCAAACTAGAACAATGATTTGTTGCCATCTCCAATTTCATGGAACACTAGGCTTTGCATCCATTGTCATGTGCTTAGGATTTCCTTGAGTATCCTTAACATGTCCTACTTTTACTTTACTATCCAAATGCTTTTATTTTTTATGATCACATTACGAATCAATTTCATCCATAAGTCCTCCTTTCTACTGCACAACCATTATAGATTCTTAACTAGGCAGGCTTTATTGAGCTCCCTTGAAGAGTGTAATCCCAGTAGCCCCTACTTCTTAAGTCTGCATATTTTTCTCTAACTAATCTTTGCTTTACATCTTCTTTGGTCTGAACTATTCCATAGAAACTCCAATAGTCTCTTGTCTGATGAGATTTTCATACTGTGAATAGTAATAACATTTATCACCTTTGAGAATTCAAAAACCAAGGCCTATGTGAATATTAAAACCAAATCTAGATCAGGTTATACCTTTTTGCAGTAGAAATACACAAAGAAACTGGTAGTGTCGGGAAGAGCACGTCAAGTGTCACGCCTTTACCGGTATCTACACTCCCGTAAGACTAAATAGCCCCTTCTGATGTTCTAGCACCACTTTTTGAGATCCCTCTCTCTCTCTCTATTTCTAACAGAGGACGTCTCCTTTAGGGTTTTTGAGCGAATGAGAGTAGATAAGATTCTTCAATTTTCACGTTATACTACATATCTATATATATAATAAAACCCTAAAGCCTAAAGCCCAAATTCGATTAAGGCCCAATGAATGTTCGGTTTGCTTGGTGTGCGACCCTATAGGCTTATTTAATATTAGCAGGAGGTTGAAACTTCTTTTAGGCCCATAAGTTATAAGTGGTCTCTAGCAAGACATAATAACTATCTAATATTAAATAAGGTCAGAATATGACACTACCTAAATCACAACTGATCAATTAGAGTACATTCTATAATTGGTTCACGGCGCATACACCAACACATACTTACTTGAGTATACTTTTAGGTATTGGTAGATGACTAAGCTAATAGTTTGTGATGTTACTCAGGATTGATTGTATTAGTAGGGTCCTACATCTATAACTAAGGAACCTATTTCTCTATTGGTTAGTCCTTTCATGTATAGAATCTAGCATTGGTGTACAATCAGCTGCAATAATTTTTCTTTGTGAGATTGCTACTCCTAAATACTTGAGTGGCTTTCATTCCCATTCCTTTTGCTTTGTTGGCTACTTCACTGTTGGAATTGTTTGAAAGATAATAGCAACTCTTCCTACGGTTGTACATCAGCCCAGACATCTTCTAGAATTCCTCCAATGAATGCATGAATATATCAATGGAGTTTCTCTTTGCCCTCCAAGACAACATCAGTTCATCTGTAAAAGGTAAATGGGTCAGCTTCATACCTTTGCATTTGTGATGGAATCAGAATTCAACGTGTGTTCTTATCTTCGTTTTTCGGAGTGTTGTAGGGCTTTTATGCAAAGAACAAACAGGTAAGGGAAAAGAGGGTCTCCTTACCTAAGAGGCAGTGATAGGTTCACCGTTCACCAAAATGGCCATTGAGGCAGTGGTAACACACTCCTCTACCCAATCCTTGAACAACTCTAGGAAATCTGCAGCTTTCATGATATTAAAGAGGAATTTCTAGCTAACTGAATCATATGCCTTAGTTGAAATCTACTTTGACTATGTAATTTTTCATTCTCCTCTTTGAGTTATACCCTTCCATTAGCTCTTGAAATAAGATAATGTTGGTGTTTATTGACCTCCCCTTTTATAAGTGTGTTTTGCTCAGGGCTGACTATTTATTCCAAGCTTGATCTTAGCCTATTAGCCAAAATGTTTATAATTATCTTATATAAGAAGTTGCAACAAGCGATGAGTCTGAATTGCTCAAATCTTTTTGCATTACTCTGTTTGGCTATGAGACTAATATATGTCTTATTCCACTCCTTGAGAATATCTCTTGTCTAAAAGAACTTGAACTATTCCACCATCCTCTTTTTGTATATTCTTTTTGTATATTCTAGTTTTTCTGAAAAAATCTTCCATTATATCCATCAGGCCGTAGGGATTATCAAGGTTCATAGGAAAAACAATCTCCTTCATCTCTTCCCTAATAACTTTCCTAGTCAATTGTCTCCTGTTGTCTTCATCAACCTTCTTGATTCCTGTGATCACCTCATCTAGAATTTCCATAACTCGGGTTTCATCTCCATATTGGTTGTAAAAGTAGTCAACTGTAACCCATTTCTTGCTCTCTTGTCTTTATATTTCTTGCCTGCCTCATCTACCAAGGCCTTAATGGTATTCTTGTTCCTCCTTGCAGATATAGAACCTATATAATACTTTTTACACCTCTCTCCCTCTCTTAACTATGTCATTCTAGATTTATATCTTAGTATTGTATTTATACTGATCAAAATTTGGTTGTATTTAGAAACCAGCTTAGCCTTCTCCTTCCTTAGTTGCACATCTTCAGGGCTTACAATTAATCTCTTTTGTCTAGCTTCCGTATTAAGAACCACTCCCCAGCTTGCTTGTTGCTCCAAGAGTAGGCATTCCCATACCACTTTAAATTTTTCAGTCCTGAATTTCTCACCAACTTTTGCAACTCCCTGCTATCTTGCTATTTCCATCTTCTCCCTCCTTTTGATTCAAAAGATTTAAGGGTGTAGTTGAAGTCCTCCAATACACTTCAGGGAACTATGGTGTAGTTGCTACTCTTTCTATTTCTCTCCAAGTGGACTGCCTTTGAAATTTGTGATTAGCAGCATACATAGTTGTAATAGCAATCACCTTACCTGTCTCTTTGTTTAGGACTTCATAGTATATCAACTGGTCATTCACAACCTATTTCACTACTTCCAATTTTCGAGCATTAAATCCAATTATTACCCTACCATTTAAGTGATGATCATGGTTGGTTATCACCCTCCAGTGTTTTTCCAGGAACCACAAGCCTCTTTCCAATTGCTCCCTCTTTATCTTGGTTTCCAACAAACCATCAAAATCCACCTTCCTACACCTAATCAACTCCCTAATTGCTAGTTGCTTATTTAGGCTATTAAGCCCGCAGAAATTCCATACTAGTATTTTCATTATTTTTATTTTTTACAAACCTCTTCCTTCTAAATTTTATATTCAATCCAGATGAGATAGAGGCTACATCATGCAATCTTGTTACTTCCCCTCTTTCCACTACAGGAGTTCCAATTAGCTCTTTATCTACCTACATTCTCTCCATATCTGCACTTGTCCTTTTCTCTTTTCCTGTTATACTCCTCTCCCTCATGGTTGAATCCTCATTGTTCAGGCCCTCCTCCATCTGTAGCTTGAACCTTTCCTTACTATTCTCCCCCAGGTTGGTAACCTTACTAATTTAATTCTCAATCCCTTCTACTACTATCCCAACCATGTTGTTGTCATCAAAATTTTTTTCTTTGCAATTTTCCTCTCATTTTATTGTGTCACTATCCCTATCAAGTTGTTCTCCTCCAAGTTTGTGGCCTTGTTGTTGTAAATAACAGTACTTTGGGACCCTTTTTCTATTATGATATTCTACTATGGTTTCGTAGCCTACTCAGTGTATTCCTCAGTTGTTTGCTTCCCTTTATCTGACAAGTTCACCCCTTCCTGAACCTTACCTTTGTTGTTTAGAATATCACTTGACAATACTTTTCCTGTTATAATGTTATCCATTTGATCTTAGGCTTCCTTTAAGTCCTACCCTCTTGATTTTCCTTTTTTCTCTATACTAGTTTTTCCTATTTGGATTTAGGTTTGTACATGTATGAAATCCCTATAGAGTCTTCTTCTAATTCTCCATTGTCCTTTGATCTCATAATTTTCAAAGAATCAGGAAGTTTCTTTGATATATCAACAACTATGCACACCCTAGTATACTCAATTCTCTTCATAAGAGCAGTATTCTTATCTACCCCTAAGGGTTTCCTTGTTTTACTCACAATATAGCTCATACCTTTTAGAAACCAAAATTCCGAAGGCACCTTGTGAATATTGATCTATAAGGGGATCAATTTCAACTTAGTTATATCCAATTTCACCCCTGATAGCCACTTCTTGATGAGTATAGGGTGCCCCATCACGTGCCATGGCCTTGCTTCCAACACAATCTACACATTCTCCTCTATATTGAATTTAAATACAAAGAGTTCTTCCTCGTTCACCATAACATTCTCTAGTCCTGTATTCCTCTATGCAAACATAGCCCATTTGTTGACTGTTGGAAATGCGAATCACTTCTTAAGGAAGAAAGCCACAAGTGAGCTTTTCCATTTACGCACAATTTTATGCAACACCTCCAGAGGTGCCTGAATTGGCCTCTCATAGTCGGAATCCACAAACATAAGTTTGCCAAGACTCCTAGAATCACCTACAATTGACCTTCACATCTTCTTCCCATTTTCTTCCCTGCAATGATGTCTACCCGAAGAGCCTCTTAGGAGGGGAAAATCTGAGGGGTTAATCAAGTTTTTTGTGTTTTGTGAGTTATCTGTGTCAAGTAAAGGTTAGGTTTTTTGGGTAATGTTGTCAGGTTTCTCATACGCCATTAGGAAAAGGGTGGTCGAATTTAAGATTAAAGGTTGGGTGTTTGGTGAAAGGAGACAAGATTTTCTGGTCAAAAAAGGGTAACATGGTGAAAAGAGACCTCCTAAGAAATTAAAGTTAATTAGTTAACTATTTGCCTTACAACTTTCCTTATATGTTCACAGGAGGAAATTACTATGTCAAGTAACCTTTAACCAAAAATAATATTTATATAATTGTAGTGATTTTCAATAACTCTATTTCAAAAATTGATTAAGTAAGAAAATTTTTATAAAGAATCATTCTTTTTAATTAATATTTTGCAATGTCTTAAAAACTAGATGGAAAACTGAGCTAGTCAAAGGAAAGGTTTAAGATTTAAAGGTTCAACCAGTATTAACCGCTATAAACCGCTATATAATAAATAAGAAGTAAAAATTATAAGAGTAAGCAAAAATAAAATTTTTAATTGAAATAAAAATTACACCAATGTTTATTATTATATAATGAACTAATAATAAATCAAATCTAATAATTCAAACTAAATCTGAGGCTAATATAAAAATTAAAATCAAAATCAAAATTAAAATGGTATTTTTGAAGGAAGTGGTATCCCATCATTGTTAGAAGTTCCAAATTTTTTAACGCTATCTAAAGACTTGTAAACTACACTTTCATCTAAAGTATTTGCATCAACTTCTTTTATTGCATTCAAATAAATTAGAAATTAGTAAGGCATGAAATTATTTTCAGTTCTAAATATATAATACACTATTTTTAACTTAAATATGATCAAAATAAGATATAAATTGACCATCAGTATATGTTCTTAATTTATTCATTGTAACAAAAGCATTTTCTTCATAAATCGTATTTTCAAGTTCATTATAATCAAAATTAAGCGATGGTTATTCTTCTTCGATCCAAAAATTAGTATGATCAATAAAATCAATATCAAATAGATCATACGTTCTCTTCTTATTAAGTGAAGTAAATACATAATAGAGAGATTATAAAGTCAATAATAAAAGTAAAATTAATCAAATAACAACAAAATTATAAAATACGTGTTCTTGATTTTCAGATTGTAAGTAATGTAAATAAGGTCATTGAATCTTTTGATGTTCTAAACGATTTTGTTTCTTTGTATGAATATGTTAAAAAAATGCTCTAATTACGTTCACAACATGATACAAAAGTTATTTAACTGAGTAATCTAATAGCAAATTTTCTTAATGTTGGAGCACTTTCACTAAATAATCTCCAACACTCATATGTATTTTAAATTAATAGTTATGAAAAATAAAAAATATATTATTAATAAGTAAATAATGAACTAAAAGTATAAAAACTTACCAGACTGCATTTTTTCATCATAAGTTCTCTCTTTACTGATGTTTAACAAAACTCTCTAAATCGTCACAATACAATTTAATTTCATTTGTCGCTTGTGATTGCTCTTCAATAGAGAAAATACCTTTGCATTCAATCACATCAGACATACTACCCATAATATTATTTGTACATGTGTCACCACTATAAAAGCAATATGGATTGAGAAAATAAGTTGCTTAGTGGATTCTTTGAGCAAGATGTTTATCCCATTGTTGGATAATAACATCTACATAAGGCTTGTACAATTTTTCTCCTTCCCCTTAAAAATATTTATAGTTTCATCAACTATCTCCTATCTTCTCATCTCAAAAATCCCTAACAACCTTATAAGCAAAGCCACAAGCTTCACAATGATAACAAGCATCCCAATTTTGTTATTTAGAATACTCCTTTTTCACTCTTTGATAACTTATGAATTGAAAAGTGTTTACTTGTCATTACATGTGGAAGTAGTAGTTTATGTTCACAAACGCTTTTCAAATTAACAAATTTAGTTGCAAACCTGGTAGTAGTGGGATGTAGATCTCAACCCAATCTTCTTTGTTTCTTAACCAAGAAAAAAATGTGATATGATTATCTACAAAAATTGTGATCTTAGATACACGTGAAGCAAGACCAGAAATAGGTTCCATACCCTAATATCTTTTTAAATAATATTTATATAATGAGCAGTACATGGAGACTAATAAATATGTCCATATTTTGATTGTAATAAATGATAGGTGTAGATTGTGTTGTATTTTTATAGGTAATTTGATATGTGTTTAGCAATTAAGTGTTTAGTTTAAGATTTGTGTTAGTCCATAAACGTTTGTGTTTTAAGTGTTCTTTGGGTGAGAACATGTTTTTGAGCTTTAATTATATATATATGAGGTATCGTGATGAGTGTGTTAGTGTTTCAGGGCATTTGGAAGAGTTTCGGAGGAGAACCAGACCAAAACACATGGCCACGATCATGGAGGACCTGCCACGATCGTGACAAAAGCACCAACATAGGCCCATGATAGTGGCAAATATGCCACGATTGTGACAAAAGCTCAAGCATAGGGCTATAATCGTAGGGAATCTGCCACGATCGTGATAGAGAGCAGGTAAACCGGTCACAATCATGCACCAAGCTGCCATGATCATGGCCTATGCATAGATAGACGCCGAGTCACTTTCATATTCGAGTTTTTGAGGGACATTTCAGACATTTAGTACCCCAGAAAGACACTAGGATTACCTTAATTAGTAAAGACTATAAAAAGATTATGATATAACCCTAGAAAGCATATTAGATTATGCCTAATTTTGGAAACCTAAAAGAGAGAGAGAAGAGAGAGAGAAAAGAAGAAGAGGAAGAAAAAGAGGGTTCCAATGCTGAAGCTTCCTGGAATACATGATCTCCCCATGCCGTTGCTCTCCCAAGTCATCCAACTTGAGTTTCATTTCCTCCCCATTTACTTTTTTATTCATTTAAATGTGTAAGATTGAGATGGGTTGTATGATTATGGATTTTGAGTTGAGAATAATGTTGTAACTTTACCTTCGGGATTTTGCTTATCTTTAATGTTAATCTAGTTTCTTTATGTTTACTTGAGTTAGGTGTTGTGATTGATTGATGTATGTGCATATTTTGGTAACAAACCAAGGGGGTGAACCGCATAAAAATGATAAGATTGGATTAACGAGAGTTAGGCGATCTAATTGACCACTTAATCAATCTAGTCGGTAATTATATGGAGAAAGATCTTGAGCGAGACCCGATTGTTTATTAGAGAGCTTTAGAAATAATTAAAATTGTGGGTAATTTGTGAATTGCGAGATTGCAAGTCCATAATTCAATTAGGGTTTATAATTTATGGAATGGTTATAACTCAAGAGAGAGTAATCAACCCTACGATTGTCTAGAACCGATACCCCGTGAATACAAAATTGGCTAGGTTAGCATTAATAATAGGTAAAATCCCCTCTTTCATAATTCGATTATTTCTCTTGACAGATTTCCATTGTTACATTGTCTATTCGTTATTAGTTTATTTGATTTAGTTTTCCTTTTAGTTCAACATTCGAATTTGAATCTTAAAGAAAGAGCAACTTGAATTAAGTGGTGCCTAAGCACAATCTTTGTGGGACGATATCTGCTTTTTGCTACAAGTAACAACCCGTATACTTGCAATTTTTAGCGTAAAATTCGTAATTGGTTTTGCAATCAACAAGTTTTTAGCGCCATTGCCAGGGATTGTTTTGTTTAGCATCTTGTTTAGTTTAGGTAAATTTGATTTAAGAGTGTTTGATACTTTTTCGTGAGTTTTTTTTAGTGCATGAACACAAAGAACCCGAGAAGGTCTAATGAGCTTAGTAAGGAAGAGCGTTCAGATATTACAAGGCACGAAAGAGAGCTAAGAAGAGCTAGACGCTAAGAACGAATACATAGGAATATGGTAGAAGAAGTAGAGCAGGGAGGAGTTGAGAGGACATTGATGGACTTTATAAGGCCAGGTTTCAGTCCTCAAGGAGTTACAAGGCCAACGATTCAAGCCAATAATTTTAAGATCAAGCCGGCACTCCTCAATATACTTCAAATTAGTGTGCAGTTTTATGGGCTATCCAATAAAGATCCCAACGCCCATCTTACAAATTTCTTGGAGATTTGTGATACCTTTAGGTTTAATGGAATGTTGAATGATGCTGTGAGGTTGAGATTGTTCTCTTTTACCTTGAGAGATTGGGCAAAAGCATGGTACAATTTACTCAGTGCAAGCCAAATCACTACTTGGGAGTAGCTAGCCTAAGCCTTCCTAGCAAAGCACTTTCCCTTGACCAAGACAACAAGAATCATTAAAGAGATTACCAACTTTCAACAAGGTGATGGGGAGTCATTGTATGAAGCTTGGGAGAGATTCAAGGAGTTACCAAGGAGCTACCCCCACCACAACCTTATGAGGGAATTGTTTTTGCAGACATTCTATAATGGTGTAACTCAGAACACAAGGGGAACAATAGATGCAGCTGTAGGAGGATCTTTGATGAGGAAAACCATTGATGCTACTCATGATCTTTTAAAAGAGTTGGAGAGCAATAACTGTATGTGGTCAAATGAGAGGAGCAAACAAGGGTCCAAGAAGCAAAAAGGAATGATTCCACTTGACTCGGTGATAGCTTTGCAAGCACAAATTGCGGCCCTCACCAAGCAGTTGAGCAACATGGAAGGAGTTTCTTCATCCACCGTCAAGACCATGTAGTCACAATGTGAATTATATGGGCAAGACAACCATGACACAACTGAATGTTTCTTGTTGGGAGCAAGTGGTACAAAACAAGTAAATTACTTGGGTCAGCCACAAAGAGGTAACAACAATCCATATTCTAATACTTACAATCCTGGGTGGAAATGATACAAGTCACCAAGGCAATGGAGACTTGAGCATGCCAATGGGTCCAATTACAAGGTCACGCTTCAACAAGCTCAAAGCACAATTTTAGATTTATGTACAAGCTTTTATTTCACAAGAACTTCAAGAAGTTTTGTTGATCAAGCTTGGGGAAGAGCTTAGGAAG
>JANQAP020170806.1:0-20596 GCA_026874005.2 Erythroxylum coriaceum | reverse complement strand
TCACAAACAATAACAATAATCAAGCAAGATTTCATCACCAAACACTCACGGTTAACACTAAAAATATGCTTTTTTTTTGAGAAATAACACACCCATTAGAGAGCTTACCTCAAACGACGCACGATGAGTAAGAAAAAAGTCAAAAAAAGCTCAGAAAATGCAAGAAAGAGTGTCAAAAAACACAGGGGATCGCGAGGAGAGAAGAAGAAATCTACGGGTGGGGGGGAAGGGAGGGCGGAGGTTTACTTCGTCGTCTTTTAGGAAATGACGAAGGATATTGCCGACAAATACCGACGAAACATATATTCTGTCGGTATTTGAAATTCCAAATTACTTGGCCGCGTTCGGTTACTGCTTTTTTTGCGATAGAACATATAAGTCCGTCGGTAAAATTGATGAAACGCACACCACGTATTCGTGTTAAAATCGATGAATTACCGACGGAATATCTAATCTGTCGGTAAATTAGGTTTACCTACCGACAAATACCGACGGTATTTGAATTTCCAAATTATTTGACCGCCTCGGTTACCTCTCTTTTAGCGACTGACAAACATCACTCCGTCGATATTTAAGTTTCCCAACGATGAATTACCGACGGTAGGCCAATTCTGTCGGTAGAGTTAATTAACAGATACCGACAGAATGCATTACGTCGATAATTGTGCGATGCTAATTAATTGCGGGTGTAATTCCGGCAATTATTACCGACGGTATCTGTTATCTGTCGGTAATAGTTCGAAGGACATAATTTCGTCAGTATATATCCGATGCAATTACATTGCGGGAACCATTCCCGCAATTTATTCCGATGCTGTAGGTTGTGTCATCGCTATATGTCGTCGGAGATTTTGCGCGAAATTCTTTCCCTCCATTATTTCCAACGGATATACTCTTCCGTCGGAAAATATGAACAGTATTGTTTATTTACCGATGGAAAGTAATTTTTCGTCGGTAAATAGTGACGATTTCTAGTCTGTCGGTAAATTTCTGCTGCTATTCCATGATTTTCTTATAGTGAATAAGTGTGTGTAAGATCAACTCGTCACATTTCTCACTAGTTTTCTTACAATACTATGCACAAAAAAGAGTGAGTTTTTGCAAACTTTTAGCCTTCTCTAACCCCCATCATGAATGGAGGAGTAATAGGAATTAATGGCCATGAATGCCACTTAATTTGGCTTGAAACATTTATTGGAAAGCTTGAAACTTTCCATGTTGACAACTATACAACACTTGCTTTCTTTCATTCCTTTGCAATGTTTCTTACCATGATTATATTGCGATACAATCCCGAAACATTCTCCCATATCTTGGATCACTATCCAATCCCATTTTACTCATTCTTCACATCTCCAATGTGTGTGACCCTTTAGGTTCTCAGTTATGTTAGCCACTTGAATTAACACTTAATTTAAGCAAGTTATAAGCGGTATCTAGTAATACGTCATGACCTCCAATTAATCGAAAAGTCAGTGGTTTGACTACGAACCCTTCTATAGACAATGTTCCCGTGCAATTCATCCTTTCACCATCTATACCCCTCTTGGTTTAGATCATGGTTAAAATGTCAACTCTCACTATATTGACTACGTCACATCTAGCCCAAAAGATGTTAGTTCTTATCCCCAAGGCTCATTGCTCAACTGGATATGTCACTGAAGACTATCTCCACGACATTTCCACTATTACCAGAGATTCCCTAGTAATGACCCCATCAGGAGGCCATAGGTATCATCTCCTTCTTTCAGTAGTAGTGAATACTTTATTGGATACTCAACCTCAAGTTGTACCCAATCACCACCCTATGAGCAACCTCTAAGAGACAACAAGCAATGGAGTCAAAGTATAGGATTAGTATCTAAGATATCCTTGAGCACCTCAAGTCTAAGGATATTTACACCATTGCTATAATAAGACTATCATTGACTATAATAGATTATCCATATGATTGTCTCATGGCAGGTCATCTAATATACTTACTACTTTTAGTAAGTATCTACATGTTAACTCTAAACAACTTATTTTTACAGCTTATGAGATCCACTACCTAATCTAATCAAGAAGTGCAAGATGTGCTAGTCTTTCCAGATTAATAATGTCCCTTCTCATTAATACTATGAATAGGGATAGTTTAGATATTAACATAATTACACATGGTAGGAATCTCATTATCATGATCTCATCATGATTTCTTTCATGTTTTGTAATGTATTAAGGACTTCATTAATTAGATTTAAGCTCATTATCAATTCATAAAGAACATGAACGTTAAATTAATAAAAATGTCATTTATTAATCATAAAGATTTGTACAATAAGTGCTAAAGGTGATTGCCTTTAGAGCACTTCTCTAATAACCTCCCACTTGTACTAAAGTCAATCGCCTTTGTATCTAATACCATAGGCAAGTACATAAGAATCATATCTCTTTTGTCAAAGGATCAATAATATTCTGATCAGTGGGAACTCTCTCTATCTTAACATCATTTCTATTTAGTCAAATGGTATCGCCTGAGTACATATTTGGATTTCTAATAAGACCCTGGTTCCCTTGCTTGCACTATGGCACCATTGTTATCATAATACAACTTTACTAGGTTAACAACGCTAGGAACCACTCCATGTTCTATAATGAATTTTTGATCTAAACTACTTCCTTTGTTGCTTCTAAAAGGGCAATGTACTTTATTTGAGCTATTGAATTTACAGTTGTCTCTTTTTTAGAACTTTTCCATCTGATTGCTCCACTATTCAGTGTGAAAATACATCATGATTAGGATCTAGAGTCATCCCTAATGATTGAAAACTAGCATCTGCTTACAATAATGTCTCCTTGTCCATATAGCAAGAATACATCTTTAGTTCTTCTCAAGTACTTAAGGATATTCATGACAACCACCTAATGACCCTCACCAAGATCCGATTAGTATTTGCTTATAACACTTAGAGCATATGATACATCAGATCTTGTACATAACATAGCATACATGATTAATCCTATAGCTGAAGTATAAAGGATTAAATTCATACAAGTCCTCTCATCTTGTGTCTTTGGACAAATAGATTTCAAGAGTGTAATCCTATACATCATGGGAAGATAACCTCTCTTAGACTGCTCCATGCTAAACCTCTTTAGCATCTCATCTATGTATATAGACTGAGAAAGATCAAGCAACTTCTTAGATCTATCTTTGTAAATTCTTATCCCTAAAATATAAGTTGCTTCTCTAAAGTCTTTCATGGAGAAATTCTTAGACAACCAAATCTTGACTGATTGTAAAACTGAGCCATCGTTTCCTATTAGTAGTATATCATCTACATACAGCACAAGGAATATGATTGCACTCCCACAGACCTTCTTATACACACAAGGTTCATCCAGATTTTGTAACAAACCAAACTCTTCGATTTTCCCACAAAATCAGATTTTCCAACTCCTGGATGTTTGCTTCAATCCATAAATGGACTTTTAAAGCTTGCATAACTTTTCGCCATCTTTGGATTTGAAACCATCGGGATGTGTCATGTACAGATACTCAGTTAGGTTTCAATTAAGAAAAGTTATTTTCACATCCATTTGCCATATCTCGTAATCATAATGAGCAGCAATGACTAGGAGTATCCTAATGGATTAAGCATGGCTAATGGGCTAAATGTTTCATCAAAGTCAACTCCTTATCTTTGACAATAACCTTTAGCTACAAGCCTAGCTTTATAGGATATCAGTTTTCTTCTTGAAAACACATTTGCACCCTAAAGGTTTTATCCCTTTGGGTAGGACAACGAAAGTCCATACTTGGTTTTCATACATGGAATCTATTTTCGATTTCTTAGCTTGAAGCCATTTTCCATATTTTAAACTCTTCAAAACTTCTTCTTAAGTAGTAGGCTCATCGTCTTCTATGAGAAACACGTCATTATGTCCACTTATAAGAAACCCATATCTTTCTAGAATATGACGTATCCTATTTGACCTACTAACTTCTTATGTTTTAAAAGGCTGAACAATTGTTTCATCATTATAAACAACATTCTCAAATTCAGGTAGTTGATCTGTGTCTGTTTGAGCATCTTAAACTTCCACAAGTTTAATTTTTCTCCCACTCTCTTCTTTTAGAAGAAATTCTTTCTCTAAAAAATAGCATGCTTTGAAACAAGGACCTTTTGTTCCAAAATATTGTAGAACTGATATACTATCATTTCTTTAGGATATCCTACAAATAGACACTTGTCAGATTTAGCTTCTAGCTTATCTGACTAAATTCGCCTCACAAAAGCTGGACAACCCCAAACTTTCATGTGAGAAATATATGGTTTCTTGTTAGTCCACATCTCGTATGGAGTAACATCAACTGACTTTGAAGGAACTTTGTTTAACACAAAAACAACAGTCGCGAGTGCATATCCCCAAAAGGATTTTGATAGATTTGCTAAGCCCATCATTGACCTCACCATGTCCAACATGATTCGGTTTCTCTTTTCTAGCATATTGTTGTGTTGTGGTGTGTGAGGTCTCCACTAGGATACTATCCCATTGTCTTTGAGATAATTTAGAAACTCTTAGCTTAAGTATTCATCACTTTGATCTAATCGAAGTGTTTTAATACTTCTGCCCAGCTATTTCTCTACTTCATTTCTGAATTCTTTAAACTATTCAAAAACCTCATATTTGTATCTCATAAGATACACATACCCATCGATAAAGGTAATGAAGTATATGAAACCACCTTTGGCATATATGGACATCGGACCACATACATCTGAATATATTAAGTCCAATAGCCTAGTAGTTCATTCACCCTTTCCTTTAAAGGGTAACTTTGTCATCTTGCCTAATAAGTAGGATTTACGTGTGTCATATGAGTAAAAATCAAATGACCCTAAACTACCACACATGTGTAGTTTAGTCATGCTTCTCTCTCTTATATGGCCAAAGCGACAATACCATAAGAACGATGATTTCACATTATCTCAATTTTGTCTTTTATTGTTATTGATATTTAAATCTGGATTGCGTATATCTAATATATATATCTCATTGCATAATGTACCCATAGCATAAAGCATTCCATTCAAACTAATAAAACAACTATTATTACTAAAATTTAAATGAAAACTAGCTTTATTATGACTAGAAACTGAAATAATATTCTTATGCAATACAGGTACATAAAAACAATCATCTAATTCTATTACAAGCCTACTGGGGAGTGTTAATACATAAGTTCCTATGGCTAATGCAGCAACTCTTGCTCCATTGCCCATGCACAGGTTTGACTCTCCCTTGTTAAGTTATCTACTATTCCTGAGGCCCTACATATTAGTACATATTTGTGAGTCACAACTGATATCCAATACCCATATGTTATTATTAGAAATAGTATTAATATCAATAATAAACATACTTGAAGTAGATGGGGCATCTGATGCCTTCTTCTGCTTTAGTGACTCCAGATAGGCCTTACAATTCCTCTTCCAATAACCATCCTTGCCATAATGGAAGCATATTCCCTTAGGGGCAGCGTCTTTAGCTTTCTTCTTGGCCAAACCTCCCTCAGGCCTTGTGGACTTCTTCTTTTGGCTCTTCCTCCTCGAACCAAAAGAGTCCACCATCATCATAACCTTATTGTCCTTCCTGACGGATATCTAATTCATCCTATAATTAAGCACAAAATGTGAATAGTTATTAGTTAAACCAGTTAGAATTAGGTCTATACTTAATTCATGATCCATCAGGAAATCCACGGAGACCAACCTCTCAATATAGCCATTCATCTTTAGTACATATTATACTGGAGATGTCCCCTCAGCCATCTTAAAGCTAAAGAGCAAACCTCGAGGTCTTGAACCTTTCAGACCTAGCTAGCTCATTTAACAACTATCTTAGATGATAGACTATGGTATGAGCATCTATAGCCTCATATTGTTTTTGCAATTTTGATGACATAGTAACCGACATTATGCAGGTAGCCATCTCACCATAATCGAGATGCTTTTTGTATACCTTCTGATCACTATCAGAAACATCAACAGTAGGGGGATTGGGAAGTGGTTCCTCTAAGATATAGCCTAGTTTCTCTAACTTGAGAACTATTCTTAAGTTCCTAAGCCAGTCTAAGAAGTTGGATCCAGTGAATTTATTGGCTTCCATAAGTAGTGCAGGTTTACACTAGTAGTTATGGTGTCGAGTCTTGTAACCTACTGTCAAAGAGAGAAAAGATGTTAAACTGTATGTGAATGCATGTCAATTAGGAATTTAGTAACATGCATTATGACTCCCACTATTTTCTCACGAATCTATAACCCTCAATATGAATCCGAGAGAACTTTTATAGAAGTTCTCCTAGTGGGTCGATATCTAATATCTCAAGAAATGACCTTGGGTTTGCCCAATATGCGACCTTAGGTCAATTAGTAGGTATCAATTATAACAATTGCACTTGTTATGCAACTATCGAATCTAGTGCTATCAACTGTTGATGTGTGCACACATATTGGGCTATCAACTCTTGATGCATGTACATCTCATGTACACTACTCAACTGCGCCTCTATCCATATTGACCTTGGGTTTGCCCAACAAATCAACAATTCTAGTTAAAATCGACCTATTAATTTGAAAACCTTAATTATATGGTTCGAACATATTTATGTAGAGTAGGCTTGGGTTTGCCTAACAACCCTAACTCTAAAAGAACTCCAATTCTCACCATATTAATGGAAGGCATTAGTTTTAATATTCTAAGTGATGGGTTTCTACTTAGGTCTCATCTAACTACAATGGTCTTGTATATTTTATATATATATATATATATATATATATATATATATATATATACATAGTTACTATAACTATACGGCATGATATGGACACCCCAATCATATTGGGCGTAAGTCCATAACCATCCATCATGCAAGCCCACTCATACTCCTAAAATGCATCCTCTAATGCATAAAATTAGATACATTAAAATTCGTTATGATAAGTTACAGATCCCACATTTTGGAAGTTGATTCAACTCTTGAATCAAATTTCTTCCTAAGTATTATCATGGATAAATTTAATCTTGTATGTCATTTCGGTTTAGAATTTAACTTTAATCAAATTAAATTAAAATCTTAATTCCAGAAATTAATTCAAAATTAATTCACCTTAAAATTGATTATTTGATGTCAAAATTAAACATTTTAATTTTGTTCCACATGCCAATTTCTAGTCTTACTAGAAAATAATACTCTACTTAAATTAAATCAAAATTAATTTCTAAAATTTTCAGAACATCAAATTATCATTCCATGCATCTCTAGGTCATTTCAAGTCCATCAAAATAATTTTGGAATCACCTAAAAAATTATTAAGATAACCGAAACACCATTAAGATGTTAAAAATGACAAATTTGACATCTAAAAGTTTTTCCAAAAATATTAATTCGAGAAAAATCATTTTGGAATGCTTCATTAATCAAAATAACATATTTTTATTCCATAAAAATATTTGCTAAGGTTTTGGAACCAAAACATAAACATACAAAATTATCAAACAAAATAGATCCATCGATTTCTTCAAAATGGAGTAGATTTGATTATTGTTTGAAAATTTATTAAAAATTTTGGAAAAATTACATAGCAGTAAAAACATCTAAATATGTTTACATAAAATTTTCAGAATCAAATTCCATGAAAAACATGTTAAACCTCATCAATTTAGCCAACCATCAACTTATGTTTAGTAGAAAATAGTTTTCTAGCATATTGTTAGAAATTCAACAATAAATATTTCATTCACATCGAAATCAATTTTCAATCACTAAAAGCATCTAAAAACATGTCTTTAGCAGGCCAGTGAAAGAAAATCATGAAAATAAATTTTCATAATTTAATTTCGCATTTTCTAAGAACAGACCCATAACTGTCATAACCATGCAATCCTATTGCACATGTAATAGAAACTACATTTAATAGGCACAAGATGGCTCTAATACCACTGTACATTTTTTATTATGCATCACATGCATCAAAAATTAGAACATACATAGCGGAAAATAAAAGAAAACCTAGAAAATACAGAATCAAACATGTGCTATTAAATGTAGTAAAAAAAAGAACTTAAGATGTGTACCTTATTAAGTCTTTTGTTCTTCGTTGTCTTCTCCTTTTTGGATAGTCGTAAACCACAAAGACCAAAGGGGGAAATCTCTAATGATATCCAAATGAAGAGAAAAGTCTGAAACCTCTTAGGAAGAATGGTTAGAATACACACAAAGTGCTAGCTTTGATGTTTGTTCTTCAGAGAATAGTTTAGAGAATAACTGTGTGTAAGATCAACTCTTCACATTTCTCACTAGTTATCTTACAATAATATGCACCAAAATGAGTGAGTTTCTGCCAAATTTTGACCTCCTCTAACCCCCATCATGAGTGTAGGAATAATGGGAATTAAGTGGGCATGAATTCCACATAATTTTGTTTGAAACGTTTGCTGGAAATCTGGAAACTTTCAGGCTGACAACCATGCAACACTTGCTTTCTTTCATTCCTTTAGAATGTTTCTTACCATGATCATATTGTGATACAGTCCTAAAACATTCTTTCATATCTTAGATCACTATCCAAACCTATTTTACTCATTCTTCACATCTTTAATGCATGTGAACCATTAGGTTTTTGTTTATGTTGGCCACTTGAATTAACACTTAATTCAAGTAAGTCATGAGCGGTATCTAGTAACACATCATGACTCCCAATTGACCAAAAAGTCAATAGTTTGACTAAAAACCCTTCTATAGATAATGTTCCTGTGTAATTTGTCCTTTCACCATCTATACCCCTCTTGGTTTGGAGCATGGTTAAAATGTCGACTCCCACTACACTAACTATGTTACATCTGGCCCAAGTGATGTTAGTTCTTGTACCCAAGGCTCATTACTCAATTCGATATGTCATTGAAGATTATCTTCATGACATTTCCACTATGGCTAGAGATTCCTAAGTAATAACCCTAATAAGAGGTCGTCAGTATCATCTCCTCCTATTAGGAGTGGTGAATCCTTTATTACAATTACTTTCGAATACCTCAAATTGTACCCAATCATCACCCTATGAGCAACCTCTGAGAGACAACGAGGAATAGAGTCAAAGTATAGGATCAGTATCCAAGATATTCTTGAGCACCTCAAATCTAAGGCTATGTTTGGTTGGGGGTTTTATAATAGAATAGAATGGAATGAAATATTATTCCATCATTTGGGAGGAGGTTTTATAATAGAATGGAATGGAATGGGATAAAAAAGGAGGGTTTCATATTACATCCCATTCCATCCTAAACAATAAAAATAAAAAACCTCTGATTTGGGGGGTTTGGGATGGAATGTAAAAAGATAAACAACTTTACACTATATTACATTATAAACCTTTCATCCAAACAACATTTCACTATATTACATTATGAACTCTTTTATCCCTCCTAAATAACAATTTTCTAATATTAGATCCATTTATGTTGATTCTTTGTAAGGGAGTTGATGTGATTTTCCATATTAGCATCCAACATATATTGTATCATCATGGACATCTAGCTGAGGAAGACCTTTAAGCAAGGACTTCTTCATTATTACCTTTAGCTTATGATAACTCACATGCCCAAGCTTTGCATGCCACAGATTAGGTGTCTCATTTTCCTTGTCTTACTTACATATGCCATTTATGCAAACATAACATAGACAGACTCAAACATTGCCCTTTCATGATGGGTGTACTTGTTGGCTTTAAACTTCAATACACCTTAACATCTTTTAGTCCGAACACTACATAATTTCTTAAAGACGTGATTTGTGAAATAGAAAGTAAAATTTTCCTCATACTTGGCATATGGTTGACATTTCTTAACTCTACCTTGTGAGGATTATATCGAGCCATTATTATGGTCTGGTCGATGTGAGTGATTGGCAGCTTATAATTATTTGATGTGACAACGACCTGTCTTCCATTATATTCTAGATTGATTAGTTAGTTTTTATTTCTTGTCATATGGTTGGAGCACCTGAAATCAACAATCTAATCATTATTGTAGTTGATGAGCTTATCCTTTATCTTTACTTCCATTTGCTCAACCACGCAAGATGTTACATTCTCTACATTCTCTTCTACTACTACAAATGCTTGAAGATACCATTCTTCTTCACTGTCCTTATCATTCTGGGTAGAGTTTATAACATTGCCTTCAACTCTTTTGAATTAGCAGTCCCTGGAGAAGTGTCCTCTCTTGCCACAATTGTAGAATTGGTTGTTTTGCTGTCGGTACTTTTTTTCTTCATTATTTCAAACCTGTTGAGCTCCACCTTGTTGAGAACATCTTCTCTCATTGTTTTTCCATTAACCATCCAGCGACTTCCTTAGCTTATCATTACCACGTTTTGTAACAAATTTTCTTTTTTCCTTTATATGCCTTTTGTTTACTGAACAGGGCTTTCTCCTCATCCTTTAATGAGACTTTAGACATTTAGTTATCTAAGGTCTCTTAATTGATAAGAATATTTTCCAACTCTATAAGGTTTGGTATTTTGGCCCAACCACAAGTTGCAGTGACAATAGCATTATATTTTAGCTGTAAGCCATAAATAATGATTCTCCTCATTTTAATTAGTCTCCATAATTGCATTTTGAGGATCTAATTTTGAAATTTCTTCACAAAGAGATTTAACTTTTGTGAAATATTTACTTACCGACATATTTTGTTGCACGATTGATGGGAGCTCATTTCTAACCGTTGAAGCTTTGTATCATTCACCCTGCCGAACAGTGTTGTTAAACTATCCTATGTCTCTTTAGGTGATTTTGCATCCTTGATGCGGTGAAGCAGGCCATCCTCAATTGTCACAGATAGTACATATATAGCTTTCCCAGCTTTAATCTTCCATTTATTTAGTTCTTCTACGTCTATGGGTAGTGTGATATTATCTCCACAAACAATGCTCCATAAGTCTTGTCCAAGAAAAGTAACATTGCATTTGGAAGCTCCAATTGTTATAATTAGAGTTATTAAGCTTTTCAATAGTACTTGCTGAGCTCGCAATATCTGCCATTATAACTTGGTAATGCTTAGCACTTAACCAAGTTAATTTGGTCCCAAACTCCTTGTAAAATAATTTCTCATGACTTAACAATATGGTTTGGTTGTAGACCAACTTGGCTCTGATACCACCTGTTGATTTTTGTCATAATGTGTGGAGGACTTAATTGAAAAGAAACTAAAAATACAATATATTGATTGTAATGTTTTATAAACAACATTGACACAATCTCTTCACTCACTCACAACACAGAGCTCACTTTGCACTCCTCACTTTCACTCATTAATGCTACTCACACACTCTCACATTCACACACACACTCATGCTCCTTTTATAGACACCTTAAGTCAGTTAGCAACTAACTTTAAGGCTTTTTATAATATTTTAAATCTTATTCTAGACTATTATGGAAGAGATGTACAATAAAATATTAGTTATGTATATAGGATAATATGAAGACTCTAGAGAGATCAAGAGAGATGTCGATGACTTCTTTACAGAGATATATAAGATCTTTAGGGTTGATTGTTTTATCAACTCTAAATTAAAACATATATTTCCAATAAAAAAAATTTTGGGTTGTTGACTTTAATGGTGTTTTATGCATCAACTCCTTTACTCACTCCACCATAATGTAACATTCATATAAATGGTGCTTTTTTCGTAACTTAAGAGCATTGTCTAATTTGTAGTTGATTAGATAAGCATACAACTTACTTGTGTAATTCAAGCGTTGTTTCCTAAAGTTAAAAAGTGTACATACTATATATTAGGCGGAATTTATATAAAAGACCTATCAAGACCTTGAATAAAGAAACAAGATGTAGACTCTAGAAGCAAAAGAGAAGAGGTCAAATGGAAGCTCTGGTTCTTAATTTGGTAACAAATTTTCGAGAAATAGCATCCTAATATAAACACGAATTTAACAAGTTTTAGAAACTTCTTATAGTCTAAAATAAACAAAAAACGTTTTTTCAAATAAGAGTCATATTCTTAGTAGTATGTTTCATTATTCCTTTCTAAAATAGAATATGGGGCACAAATGTACCTATGTTCCAAGTTATATAATTTACTTCTTATCCGTATACATAGACACAAGTTTTTATACATTCATCTCCTATGTCATGTATTGCATTATTTTTGTTTGTATAACTTGACACACCCATTTTCCAAATAGTGTCTTTCTTTTTCTAAAAAGTCCTTTGCTATACTAATATCCCTGTGTTTCATTCCATGTCTTTACTTCTATATTCCAAAATAGAAACATCATGACATATGACTATGAGTCATATCATATTCACCCAAAGACTTCTAAGAAATGCTTATTCTCTTTCCTAAACTCCAAGATTGTATGTTATATATATGAGCTATATAGAACAATCTTCACATTAATGAATATACTCTTCATCTAATATTTTGAGACATTAATCAAGTTCAAGCAATATTTGAAATTCTTTGTATTAGTCTACTTTATCAATATATCAACTACATTCTATAAAGTATGAATCTTTTTAACAAGACTTGTTTAGATGTAATTATATAATTAACTCTTATCTCTCCTAATCACCATTTTTTTTATTTTGTATCTCAAAACTTATATCCTCTTTCACCTTTATAATACTCGATAAAATACATTTTTTTAGCTTGAAATTAAGATTAAATATCTCATCACTTAAAACATGAATATATATATATAGGGCACACAAAGATTTTCAATTCCAAAAACTCAACTTTATTTCCTATTCACACTCACTCTTTCACTATCGTATCTAGTGATGTCTATGTGATATGCTACATACGATGCTCACTACTTCCACTAAAAAAATCATAAGGAGCCCTATATTCAGATAAGTACTTGGCCCTATCAATTATGTATCTATTCATCCCCTCCAAATAGTGTTTTGTTATGGTGTTTCTAAATTGTGTTATGTCTCTAAATCTTATCACTACAGAAGAGAAGGGTATTGGCGACGAAACATAACGTCACTTAAAAAAAATTGTTATAAAAAATATTTCATGATAAAAAAATCGTCGAACGAATGGTCGCAAAAGCTTGATAGCAAAAAATTATCTGTGATGTTTTAAAGAAATCATCACATAAAAGATTTTGCTACAATCCTTATTTCATCACTAATAAAAATATGTAAAGAGAGGAGAAATAGTCTCAAATCATTTATTGCCATGTTTAATTTTGGTAGGTAAAGGTAATTAGCTTCATTAACTTAGGCATATATTTAGCTAGGAAAATTGTTAGTGGCTTTATTTTATGTCTTTTTGTGTGTTAATTTTCTTTGTTCTTGAGGTTTGAAGTTATACTTAGTGGGAATTAATCTTGTTTTATGTTAAGGTGTATTTTGGAACCAAAAAGAAAGAACTGTGATGATTTTGGGAAAAAAAAGCTGAACTAGGCATTGAACTTAAGTAGATATGGCCTCGTGCAACAACTAGAAGCATGAAACACAGCAAGTTGGAATTATAACGCAAACGACGTAGCACATGAACAGAACTTAGGGAATTAGTTCATAAAACCACTCAGCCCAAAACATTGTCATTGGAGGGGGGTCATGTGTAGGTTTTCAAGAAGTGAATAGTAAGGTGACTTTAGGTATTATTTGTCACATCAAGCAACAGTAAGAGGGTGATGAGAGTTGCGGCACAGTGGGCGTGAATAGTGAGCTGGGATAATAAAGTTGAAGGTTTATTTGTCCCATCAAGGAATAGTGGGGGCACAAATGAAGAGAGGAGCGGTAGAGAGTTGGTGAGAGAGGAAAAAATGAAAGAGGGCTACATTAGAAGGGTTTCGACGGCAGATAGCAAATAGAGAAGAGCAGTAGCGTGAAAAACGAAAAAGAGGAGAAAAATAAAGATCGCGGCTGAAAGAGGGCTGGTCGTATAATAGTCCCAACATCAGTGATAGTCTTAAATAATTAGGCAAAATTGTGATGTTGGGTAACTAAACTCGTATTTCTTGGTTTTACAGAATCCTAGTTATTGAACTTTGAATGTTATGAGGCTTTTGTTCTTTATTTCAATCTATTTATTAGTCAAGTATTAATTATTTTTCTGGGTCATTATTTGATTGTTTGATTTTACAGCTAGGTGCGCAACTAGTTTGTGATTTAAATAAATCAATCGCTAGATTAAACAGATTGACGTTCAATTCTTTTAATCAAAAGTAGTGATTAGGATTTTTCTTTACTACGTTAGGGACATTATTCTAGGAAAAATAATTGTCTAGGCTAAATATACATCATATGTATGTTGTCTAGTTCGTCGATTTTCTTAATTCGTAAAGCTATTAATTAATTAAATTTGAGATTGTATCTAGGTTATTGATTAATAAGGGTTAATTCAAATACATGCTTTTGCTAACTAAACATAAGAGAAAATAGGTAAAGAAATTTACCACGACGAATGCTTAAGTAATAGATTGGTTATTTTTAATGTCGATGATCAACGCGAGTTTGATAATGAAGGAGATCGAAAACCAAGATTTGTTCCTATTGATTATTAGATCATCATTGTTTTGCTATTAGTTAGTTTTCAATTTCGTATTCCTTTTAAATTATGTTTAATTCACAATTTAAAAATCCCCTTTTTATTACGTAACTACTAACGTTTGAATTCCTCATAGGAACGATCCCTACTTTCCACTACTACATTAATTTGTGTTGCAGGAAGTTGGTTTCTTTTTATATTTAGTTGCAGGTGATAGCAGCCATCAAATTTTGGTACCGTTGCCAAAGATTTTTTGACGGTTTATGTACGTTATGCATTCAAATCAATATGAAAATTTGCAATACAATCCTGAAATTAAGAAAACAACAAAGGCATTAAGAAAGCAGACGAAAGAAAGACAACAAGTACTGAGAGAAGAACGACAGAGGGAAAGGAACATGGATGCAAATCGTACTTTACGCCAACTAGCTGCTCCAGTTGAGGACCGACAGCCTCACCACGTTAATTTTTTAAATGAGGGTGATAATAACATTTTTGAGTTGAAGTCGGGACTAATTCACTTATTACCCACTTTTTGAGGCAGATTAGGAGAAGATCCTTATAAGCATTTGAAGGAGTTTGATGTTGTTTGTATGGGGATGAAGCCTACTAATGTCACTGAAGAGCCGATAAAGTTGAAGGCTTTTCCCTTTTTTTTGAAGGACGATGCCTAAGATTGGTTATATTATTTACCTGCTGGAAGTATTAAAACATGGGCAGGGATGAAGAAGTTATTTCTAAAGAAGTTTTTCCTAGCTGCTAGGGCTGCCAATATTAGAAAAGAAATCTATGGCATCTGACAAAACACCAGGGAGTCATTATATAAATATTGGGAAAGATTTAAGAAGCTGTGTGTAAGCTACCCCCATCATCAAATCAGCAAGCAACTATTGATTCAAGACTTTTATGAAGGTCTTTTACCAACTAAGAGGAGTATGATAGATGCTACAAGTAGAGGAGTGATAGTTGATAAAACACCAGCAGCTGCATAGGATTTGATCTCAATTATGGCTTCTAACTCTCAACAATTTGGAGCTCGGAATTATTATGGTTCAAGACATGTTAATGAGATAGGAGTTTCGTCGTTGGAAAGAAGATTAAATGATTTGACTTCTTTAGTGCGTCAACTTGCGGTATCAAGGAAAGAGGAAGTTAAGACTTGTGATATTTGTTCTATGGCTAGCCATCCCATAGATATGTTTCCCATTCTACAAGAAGACCAAGTTGAAGAAGCCAAGGCAATGGGTGGTTATTTGGGACAACCTCAAAGGAAGTATGACCCATTTTCAAATACATATAATCCAGGTTGGTGAGATCATCCAAACCTCTGTTGTGGCAACAATTAGGGACAATAAGTAAGTTATAATTTTCATCCATATAAACAGCCTTATGTGCCTAGACAGTAATAGCAAATGGGACAAAGTGGTGAAAATAATTCTTTGGAGGACATAGTCAAGACATTGGCCATGAATACTGTGAACTTTCAACAGAATACCATAAAATTTTAGCAATATATGCAAGCCAGCATACAGAATCTTGAGACTCAAATGAGCCAATTGGTGATTGCCATCAATAGGTTGGATAAAATTCAAGAAAGTTCTCTACTCAGTCTGAGGTGAATCCAAAGAAGAGTGCTTGTGCTATCACACTTCGAAGTGGTAAAGAGTTAAAGGAACCTAACCCAAAGGTTTCTAGGCGAGAGGTTAAAGAAGAAGTAGAGAAAGAAGTTCCAAAGCAGTCACAAGAGAAAAAGGAGGGTGATTCTTGCATTGTCACGCTACAACCTCCTTTTCCTAGTCATTTTGCCAAACAAAAGAAAGAGGAGCAACAGAAAGAAATTTTGGAAACTTTTTACAAGGTACATGTTAATATTCCTTTGCTTGATGCTATTAAACAAATTCCTCATTATGCTAAATTTCTTAAGGAACTCCGTACCTCAAAGAGAAAGTTATATGGGAATGAAAAGATGCAACTGCGTGAGAATGTTTCTGTTGTGCTTCAAAAGAAGTTACCTCGCACAAAAGAAGTTACCTCGTAAGTGTCCAGATCCAAGTATGTTCACAATCCCTTGTAAAATAGGTAATCTGAAAATTGAGAAAGGATTGTTAGATTTAGGTGCATCGATTAATGTTATGGCTCAATCTATTTATGAATCTTTGAATATGGGGCCTCTGAAAGAAACTGGTGTCATAATCTAACTTACTGATCGATCTAATGCCTATCCAAAGGGTGTTCTTGAGGATGTCCTAGTTCAAGTTGATAATATGATTTTTCCTACTGATTTTTATGTCTTACAGATAGGTAATGAAGATTTATCCACTTCAGTCCCAATTTTATTAGGAAGACCATTTTTGAAAACTTCCAGAACAAAAATTGATGTCTATGATGAGTCTTTGACTATGGCGTTTTAAGGTGATGTGATTAAGTTCAATATTTATGATGCCGTGAAATTTCCTAATGATGATTAATCTTTTGTTTCTGTGAGTTTTCTTGATACTTTAGTGAAGGAAACATTCCATTTAGATGGACCAGATAAATTATGGACTATATTGGAAAATAGCTTAGATATTCAGGAAGGAAAAACACTAGCCCATTCTTAAGGAGCTGGATACCATTGTCCAAATTTTAGAGTGGAGCAAATACTTGGAGGAATAGGTATGTTTTCTGGTGCTAACTAGAAATAATTCAAAGTTGTATCCATCTCTTATACAACCACCAAAATTGGAGTTAAAGGCTCTTCCAGGTAACTTGAAATATGTGTATTTAGGTGAGCATGAAACTCTTACTGTTATTATTTCGAGCAGATTAACATCTTTGTAGGAAACACAATTATTGGGTATGTTGAAAAATTACAAAGATGCTTCTGGATGGACAATGGCTAATTTTAAAAGGATTAGCCTATCAATTTGTATGCACCGAATTCTATTAGAAGATGGAGCTAAGGAAATAAGGCAACCTCAACGAAGATTGAACCCACCAATGATGGAGGTAATCAAGAAGGAGATTCTGGAGCTTCTTGACTCTGGAATAATCTATCTAATTTTAGACAATAAATGGGTAAGTCCAGTACAAGTGGTTCCTATGAAAACTAGAGTAAGCATAGTGGAGAACACTTCAGGTGAATTGGTGCCCACCCATGTGCAAAATGGGTGGAGGGTTTATATAGATTATAGGAAGTTAAATTATGTTACTCGTAAAGATCATTTTCTACTTCCTTTTATTGACCAGATGCGTGAAAAACTTGCAAGGAAAACTCATTATTATTGTTTAGATGGTTATTCAGGTTATCACCAAATTTCTATTATGCCAGAGGACTAAGACAAAATGACTTTTACATGTCCTTTTGGCACCTTTGCATATCAAAGAATGTCTTTTAGACTATGTAATGCACCTGCCACGTTCCAAAGGTGTATGGTAAGTATTTTTTCTGATTATATGGATGACTGTATTGAAGTTTTTATGGATAACTTTATAGTTTACGGTGAGTCTTTTGATACTTACTTGATTAACCTTGAAAATGTGCGATGCAAGTAACTATGTGTTAGGCGTTGTTCTGAGGCAAGGGAAGAGTAGAGCATCACATGTGATTTACTATGCTTCGATGATACTAAACAACGCCCAAAAAAACTATTCAACAACATAAAAAGAATTATTGGCAGTTGGTTTTGGGCTAAAGAAGTTTCATTCATGTCTATTGGGCACACATGTCATAGTTTATTCAGATCATGCTGCATTGAAGTATTTTTTGTTCAAAAAGGAAGCAAAGCCATGTCTTATTCGTTAGATTCTACTACTGTAAGAATTTGATGTGGAGATATGGGACAAAAAGGGTACTAAAAATATGGTTGTAGATCACCTTAGTCGTATCCGTTTAGACATAAATTCGGACAACCTGAAAGATGAATTTTTGAATGAACATTTATTAGCCACGAAACAGGTAACACCTTGGTATGCTGACATAGTTAATTTTTTTATTACCAAGTCTTTACCTAGTACTTTATCATGAGTTGAAAAAGATAAAATCAAAAGAGAGGCTAAATATTATGCATGGGATGAGCCACATCTGTGGAAATATTGTTCTAATCAAATTATTAGGCGATGTGTATCTAATGATGAAATCCCTTCTATATTGAATTTTTGCCATTCTTTTACGTTTGGTGGACACTTTGGTCCTAAAAGGACAGTAAGGTGCTTGAATGTGGTTTATTTTGGCCTAAACTATTTTATGATGCTTATATATTTTGCAAGTCTTGTGATAAATGTCAAAGAACAGGTGGTTCAGGACTAAAAGACCAAATGCCGCTCACGAATATCCTGGTATGTGAAATTTTTGATGTATGGGGAATTGATTTTATGGGCCTTTTTCTTTCATCTTTCGGTAAGACATATATTCTCGTTGCTGTGTATTATATTTCAAAATGGGTTGAAGCTAAGGCTACTTATACTGATAATGCTAACGTTGTTGTTGATTTTGTTAAGTCTTATATTTTTGTCACGTTTAGAGTGCCTAGAGCAATAATCAGTGACCATAGGATTCATTTTTGTAACCGAATTGTTGAGGTTTTACTGAAGAAATATGGTGTTACACACCAAACTTCAACAACATACTATCGCCAGACAAGTGGAAGAGCCGAAGTTTCTAACAGGGAAATCAAATCAATTTTAGAGAAAGTGGTTAATCCTAACAAGAAGGATTGGAGTTTGCATTTAGATGACGTGCTATAGGCATACAGAATAGCATATAAAACTCCTATTAGTATATCGCCATATAGGTTAGTATTCGAAAAACCTTGTCATTTACCTGCAGAATTGGAACATAAGGCTTACTGGGCTATCAAACAATGCAATTTGGATTTAACTAAGGTTGGAATTAATCGAAAATTACAATTGTAAGAGTTGGAAGAGATACGTAATGAAGCTTATGAGAGTGCTAAAATTTATAAAGAAAATACTAAGGCCTTTCACGACAAAATCTTAATTAGAAAAGAATTTTCCATAGGTCAAAAGGTCCTTCTTTATCACTCTAAATTAAAGCTCTTTCCTAGTAAATTACGATCTCGTTGGATACGACCATTTGTTATTACTAATGTTTTCTCACATGGTGCAGTTGAAATTAAGAGTTTAGACACTTTTAAAGTGTTTACAGTTAATGGACATTGATTGAAACTGTATTATGAGAATTTACAGGTTGAAACTGCGGAAGAAATTGAATTGGCTGAGCCAGTTTACTGTGAGTAAGTTAATAATTTTTTTCATCTAGCTAATATGACGTTAAAGAAGCACTCTTGAGAGGCACCTCAAGATTTATTTTAATTTAAGGTTTTTTTCATTTTTCATTTCATTTTATTTTTCTTAGTTTTCTTTAAAAAAAAAGTGGAGCTATATTGGTGGTTGTATGCTTCATTCTCCATTAATGTTACTTACATTGTTTTAACCCCATTTTGTGAAATTCTACTAAACAATTGTCCATTAAACAATTGTCCATTAACCTATTAATTGTCCATTACACATCTCCCTTGGGCGTTGTTTTCGATTCTAAGTGGTGAGCACGTAAATCATTATAAAATACAACACTTTTGTTCCTAAGTGGCGTTACTTTCATTTTTAGTTCAAGGTAGGATTTTGGAAAAAATTGATTCACCATTACAGGGCATTTAATTATAGGATTTTGACAGTTTCCTTTTCCTTTTTACCTAATCAATAGACCACTCACCAATAGCCCAAAGCCCCCTTTATAGCCACCAAAATAAACCACTCCACTGTAACACATCCTTTTGTAAGTGATCCGACTATGTTAGCACTCCTACAATGCATGGAGCGCAGATTGAACAGATTGGAGCACAAATAGCTCGCTTTCTTCGAACAACAGAAGTTTCAACCACCTTTTCCACCAACACCTTGATGCATTAACAGAGAAGCTTCTTAAACCTTTATTTTTTTTATTTTCTTGTATTTTTCTTTTTACTTGTACATTGAGGACAATGTAGCTTAAGTGGGGGGGGGGACATTGAATTTTTATGTGAGGGT
>JANQAP020170720.1:0-13488 GCA_026874005.2 Erythroxylum coriaceum | reverse complement strand
TCAACCTCGCATCCTCCCAACGTCATATTCCACAGTAGAAGGTTAAAAAGATAATTTGGAGTCGGGTTGTAGGAGATCCAGCATCTTTTGGAAGCTTGTAGTTTGTACTTGGAATTACAGAGGGGCCTATTTTTTCACTAGAAGTTATGTTGCAGTTAGGTGCAACCAAATGGAAGTCATCACTTGTGGGATACTTTTTGGACAAAAGGATGGCGTACCTAAGTGTCCAACACTGGGCTAAGGTAAACTGGAAAAAATGGGCACTCCAAACCACTCTCATAACTGATGATGACATGCTCATCTTTTGGTTCTCATATGTTGAAATGATGACTAAGGTGATGGACTTTAGGCCTTTGCACTTATAAAGTAAACCTATCTTTTTAAGAAAATGGGACATGGGTTTTAAGCTCGAGAGATCTGAGATTAGAACTTTACCAATATTGGTTAACATGCATAAAATTCCTCTTAAGTATTGGTCTTCGAAAGGATTGAGTTATTTGGCTAGCTACATTAGCATTCCTCTTGCCATAGATGAGAACACTGCAAACAATTAAAGAGTTGGTTATGCCAGGGTATGTTTTGAAGTAGAACACAAAAAGATTATGCTTAAAAACATTCCAATAATGAGTTATGGCAATGATGTAAAACTAATTGAAGATAAAATACAATTGTCTTACCCATGGAAGCCTTATATGAGGGACAAAGTTTAAGGTCTGGATCCCCAAGAGGAACAAAAGTAAAGAAGAATGTCCAGGCACAGTCAGCTCACAAAACACAAAAGTTCCGCAGATAGTAGTTAATGGTAGTCTAAACAGTGAAGCTCCAAACCAGCAAGTCAAATAAGCTGGTGATGCCGTTACAAACATTAGTATACGACAAGGTGACGCACCAGATGCAAAATATGAAGATCAGGGTCTAAATGAAACTACTAAAAAAGTTGTGGAGATTGGCACAAATTTAGATGTAAATGATTAACTAGAAGTTTCATCTGATACAAATTTACTAAGCCCTTATGATGATCAGCAATTAGAAGATTTTTCTTATACAAATTCACAAATAAAGTAGAAAATGTGTGGGAATAAAGAAATATTGACTAAAATACCAGATCAAGGTGATGGGGAAGAAAACACTTCACTTGCTAAATATGGAGTGATAATTAAGCCCAATAGTGAGACAAAAGGTACTACGCAGAAACTAGAGTAATAACATGTAATGAGATCAAGTAATAGAAGATCCAAGAAGAAAACCAAACCAAAACATCTCTCATAAACTGTACAATATAGAATGCGAGAGGACTTAATTGTCCTAATAAACAATTGGCTATAATGGACTAAATAGGAGCTAAACACTTGGTTTTTAATGGTTTAGTGGAAACCACAATAAAAGAATAAGTATTTCAGAGAGATTTGAATTTTATACTAGCAGGGTGGCAAGCTCTAAGCAATCATTCGAAGCACCCAAAATGTAGAATCATGGTTGAATTAATCGAGCTCATATGATATTATCCAACTAGTTTTGCACTAAAAAACCCTTCCATTGTGAACTTGTTATGAAAGTAGAGAAAATGTCATTAGCAATTATAGTAATATATGAGCACAACTGGGAATTTTAGAGGGCTAGTTTACAGAGGGACTTACTCAATCTTGGCTTAGGAATTTCAATTCCCTCGGTGCTTGCTGGAGACTTGAACTATCTTCTTTCTCCAGCTGAATCTATAGGGAGAAGAAGCATAACTTACGTAGACATAAAAGAGATAATTGAGCTAATCGCTCAATTTGGATTAATGGATCTTAATTTTTAAGGTCCTATCTACACTTGGAGCGATCATCATCAAGAAAAAACTTTAGTTTAGAGAAAATTAGACATATTTTTAGTGAATGATTGGTGGCTTACTAAATTGACAAAGAGTTATGCAGTGTTCGGGGAATTACTATTTTCTTATCACACTCTAATCAATGTTCACATTAGCATAAGCTTAATGATAAGGAGATCTCTATTCAAGTTTTTCAATTCTTTGTTAAAACATCTACAACAAAATTCAATTATTGTAGATGCTCTTCATAAAAGGTTTCAAGGATCTAAAGTATATCAATGTTTGCAAATTTCGAAGTCTGTCAAAGTTGAATATATCAAACTACTAAGGGGAGCAACTAATCCTATAAAGATAGATAAAGCATAAGCCATGAAGAGCTCTCACTAACCTAAAAATAACTGGTAAATAATCCCACAGATGCTACACTTGTTAAGAAAGAGAAAGTAGATCTTAAGAAGTATCCATAAGCACCTGAAACTTATAATTCCTAGCTAAAACAGAGGTCTAAAATTCAGTAGATCGAGTAAGGAGACAAAAAAATCCAATTATTTCTTAAATATGATTCAAGGAAGAATAAATAAAACAAAATTGTATCACTAGAAAATAATTATGGCACAGTGGTGTATGACCAAAAAGAGATGAAAAAGGCTACCATAAGCTACTTTAAAGCTGTAAATGGTGAAATTACCCATATTACTTGCTTCTCAAAAAACCTGCTTAACAGAATTTCTAGTTCCATTAATTAGTCTACAAAATCAGAACTGTTCAAGCAAGTCACTAATAAAGAGATAAGAAAGGGTTTTATTCTCCTTTCATCCTGATAAGTCACTAGGACCAGATGGCTTGAATGTAAGGGTATTTCAAGATAAATGGAATGCCTTACAAACATCTGCGATCAAAGTAGTGTAGGAATTCTTTAGGAGTGGTAAGTTGCTCACAGAGATGAACAAGACTTATCTAGTCTTGGTTCCCAAAATCTCTAATCCTAAGAGTTTAAATGACTTTAGACCTATTTCTTGTTTAAATGTGGTCTATAAGATCATTGCAAAAATCCTAGCTAATAGGTTAAAGACTACCTTACCTGGCTTAATCAACCCAACCAAGGTGCTTACATTCCTAGAAAAAGTATGAGTAACGACATATGATTAACTTAAGAATTATTCAAAGATTATAAGTCTAAGAAATGTATTAAGAGTTATGCCCTCAAGATAGATTTAAAAAAGGCATGACACTATTGAATACTGCTTCAAAATCAACTCTTTGTATGCTTTTAGAAACCCTTTTGAGTTTATCAAATAGATTTAAGCCTATATCATATCTTTATCTTTCTTAGCGATGATAAATGGAGAACCTACCTAACTCTATTAATTTGCCAGAGGAATTTGTCAAGGTGATCCCTTTTTCCCCTATTTGTTTGCTATTGCTATGAAAGTGCTCTAAACAATCACACAACTTTATATAAAGGACAACATAAACTTCAGATTTCATTATCAATGTAAAGTTCTTGGTACCACTCAACTTTTTTTTGGTGATGACTTGTTTAAGTTTTATGTCAATGGTCCTGTATCTATTAAAACACTCTTAACAACACTGTAGAAATTTCAAGAAGTGTAAGGTCTCAAATTCAATCCAAACAAGAGTGTTGCTTATCTAACTAGAAAAAGTTGTGATGATTCAGTGAGAGTAATAGGAGATTTGATACTCACTATTCTTTAATTACACCTTTCACACATCGGGGTTCCAATCTCCCCAAATAAGCTTAAGGAAGCTGAGTGTAAGCTCCTCATTGATAAAGTGCATAGTAAAATTACTAAATGGAACAACAAATTCTTATTATATGGAGGTAGAGTGTAATTATCTATCTTAATTTTTAACAATTTGCATGATTATTAGTAATCACACTTAGCTATTCCCAAAAGAGTTCTGAAGAAAATTGACAGAAGTATTCAAGATTTCATTTGGCATGGATCCAATTCTAGTGGGGGAAGAAGTGCTAAGGTGAAATGGAGTGTTATATGTCTTCATATGTAGAATGGCCTAAGCCAACCAATAGAATGAACAACATTCTATTGGCTAAAAGACTGTGGAGCATCTTCTGGTATAAATAAAGCTTATGGGTATAGTGGGTTCACAAGTACCACAAAAGAGCATTTGGTTAATTAACCAGAAATCTTCTTAATCCTACACTTTTCAACAGATACTTAACATATGGTCATTCATGCACCCTCATATCAAGCATTATATTTGTAATGGAGAAAGCACTACATTTTGGTTTGGTCATTGACATGAACTGGGTCCTCTTTGCAAGACTCAACTCTTTCCAACTTTAAGAGTTTCTATCCCTGAAGACACTAAAGTGCAGGTGCTGATTCGGAACAATAACTGGCATTGAACTTTCCACATAAGTAGAAAAATTAGATTGATTGTAGAACAGTGGCCAGTATACCTTCCAAACCAAGCCAAAGAAGATGAAATCAAATAGGAGCTTCACAAGTCTTATGAATTTACTGCACAGTCCTACAAGCAATTGTTACTTGGAGCTATAGTTAAGTTCCCTTTTCATATGCTGATATGGGATCAACTATATTACTAGATCATTCTTTTATATTATGGTTAGCTTCACTGGAAAGATTGTGAACTAGAGATAGAATCAAGTTCCAAATTCAAGATCCAAATTGCCTTTTATGTTCTAGAGATAATGAAACACTAGATCATATATTATTCAAGTTCTTTCATACCAAACAAATATGGTGTGCATTTCTCAACCTTTTTAGACTAAAAAACCAAAATCATAGCTTGATGAATTGTTTAATTTAGGTTAATGAATTAATATGGACTAGTAGGGAGGATCATAAGGTCTTTATAATTGGCTTTTTTATATTGGTACATTATATATGGAGGATGAGAAACACTAAACCCTTGGAAAGACAGAAGAGTTAAAGGAATATGGTTAGATGTAATTCTATTTCAAGCTATGAAAGGCAATCATGGTTACTGCTAATCAACCAACTCATTTCCAATCATATTAAGATGTAACTCAGTTTATAGAAATTTTCGTTATTAGGTTTACTTGGCATTGTAGTTAGTAGAATTTTGTATTAGCCCCTTTCTTTGGAGTTGTGACATGAATCATTCTGTAATTTCTAGCTTTTTGAATGAATTTATTACTTATTTTTCAAAAATAATTCTTGTTTTATGGAAAGAGGCAAATAGCTCTTTAGTTTCTTATACGTCAACCTTCGATTAGCAATGACTTTCGTAAAAAGATTTTTAAGAAATCGATCCTCCTCAAACTATCCATTTTTACAATCAGGTGAACTTTGATCATTCTATGCAAAATTGGCATAGTTGCTTCACCCTTAATTATAAGTATTCCCATAGATGATGTTTTAAGGCTAGTTCATTATAAAATTTGGCTACTGTTACATGACCATGAAGCTTAATATGCACAATTGAGATATTACCACCAGAAATGTCATAATGCATCATTGATACTGACTAAACTTCCAAATATATATAGCTATGCCTCTTATTCCAAACTTCCATATTATAATCCCCTATGGAATAATGTCCTCTTTATCCTTCCATTGGGTTTGGTAGTTATGAATAACCAAATCCTAAAAATAAGCCATAAACACAAGACTAAGAAAGAAAGCTTTATAGATAAATAAATAAACACGAAATAAAAGAAAAAATTGCCTAAAAATGGCTAGATTAAGGGAAAAATGGTTTTCTTAATATTACAATCTATGATAAAGGTGACAAAAACTTATTCTACGTTTTACTATAAGCAGACAATGTAGTTATAGCTAGCACTGTTGATTACAAGTGGACTATGATTACTAGTATTGACCTCCTTTCTAATATCTAATCTCAATAAAAAGTGATTAAATTAAGAAAGAAAACTAAACTAATCTAAATATCAAACAAGAGTTAGGATCCTCTTAAAGGCTTTACTATGCTTGAGTTTATTTTGAATTAGTGAATAATTTTAGTTTCTAATACTATTAATAATTCGTAATTCATATTATATTCTCTCTTAGGATATACAACCCCTATTCATAAATTAATCAACTAAAATATTTTCTGAATCCAAATAACATAAAAATGCTTTCATTCACTCTATAAACTCTCTTGATAGGTTTTCACCCTAACCTAGGAAGATCACTTTCTCTTAAATAGCTCGTGCTTAACCCTCTTTACCAGTATTGTGGCCTAAACATACATCTTAGCTCTTAAATCTCAATGCATGAATTGTATATTGAATCTTTCATTTTTACTCATCCAGTTCAATCAATTATAAAAACATGGACAAATTATAAGAAAACTAGATATTTTTAAAATTAAATATCAAATCAAAATATAAATCCTAGGTTTAATCATATCTACAATCTATATCCAATTTAGTTTATCATAAAATATAGAAAGCTAAGAAGAGCAATAAAGAAACAAGAGATAAAAATGAGCTCAAATCTCTTGAAGCTTAATCCTTCTTGATTAATCTTAATGGAATCTTATTTTCCACTAAATTGCTTTCTCAATGTGTTATTTGAGAATCCTTAGCCTTAGGATTGATTTTGTTCTTCCCAAAAGTCTCCACCTTCTTTCTTCTATTTTCCCTCCTTTTGTTTCATAAAACCTTAAATTTTAAGTTGAACATAGATCCCTTATTGGTCTCATGTTATTTTGTGCACCTATCAACTTCTTTTTTCATAAAATTACAGTCAATATAGGGTCCAAAAAAACTTTATATTGTTTTAATATAAACTCGTGTTGCCCTAACATGTCCCCATGTTATTCTAGTAAAAAATAAGAAGAAATAGAGCGAAACAACATAGAACAAGGCCTAAACACAAGGGTTGAGATGTTTTAGTATTGGTCTCCTTATTTAAAACACCCCTTTTGCATAGCCCCGAATAGGCCCCCTTGTTTAGAACACCTTCTTTACGCTGCGCTATGTAGATCCCATTATTAGTGCCATGTTCTGATTTCTTCCACTAAAATCATCCTAAAATCATTCTAAATCAACTTAAACATACACGAATTCATTTATTCTTTAATAGAGAGTTAGAAAAAGGCCTATAAATAAAACATAAATATGATTTAGTTACCTAATCATATAAAAATACTCAAAATACAAGCTAAATGCTCTCTATATCATGTTAAAAACATGATGTAATTAGCATTTATCAATAGTGAAAATGAAAAGCAAGGAAAGGCACATAGAGCAAAGTTAATCATTCAAAACATTATTAGGTGTTTCAATAAATAATCTTAGGCTTACTTTACAACATTTTCTTAAATTACTGGCAGAATTGACATGTTTTCTATATTTTTCTTTTATCCTTTATAAGATATTTATTTGTATTTTCATCTTTTTAGCTCATTTTTTATTTTTCTACTTATTTTTTTGGCCTACATAGCTTGACTCTTTTGGATGATGGGTGTATTAGTTCCACATTACTTATTGGCTAAAAAATTTTATTAAAGGTTGTAGCATATGCTCATATACACTCAAGAATTATGCATTTTTATAACAGTTATCTACAAATTCCTTCATTTATTTAGACTGATGGATAGCACTTATGACATATTTTCAAAGTAATCCATATAGATCTCATATTGAATAACTATAAGTTTGTTCTCTACCAATCCTGATAGTATGCTAGCTATCCCCCTTTGAAAGTTTATATGCCTTATCTCCACTCTAGATCTGTATCTTGTTTGTTCTTTCCTAATTTTTTCATGAATAATAAAGTTTGTTTCCATCTATGTAAAAGGTCTCCTATCTGAATGTCTCTTTATTGTCATAATTCTTACTATTTTAAGTAAAATAATTACTAGCCTATTTCTGGTACGTAAGTTCCACCCATTGAATGTTTCACTCATATTATTTTCACTAATAGGAATTTGGATTCAATTTCTTATTGTAGTCTTCTATATATGTTAACCATCCATAATTTCAAGATAACTTTCTTAAATCCTTTCCATTTTAGTTCCCATACCAATTGTGGTAAATGTTTAAAGCATAAATGTGTCTAACATTTGCTCAATGTGTTATATTTAGTAAAGTCACCTCCACAACTCTAATTTATCCTTAAAAAATTAAAAATTGATTAATTAATTCTAAAAATAAAGATAATTTTAAACGAAATAAAGTATTAAGAATAAGTTGCATTTTGCATATTGGATATTGGATATAACTGTATGTCCTTCTCCATCCTTTAATTTCAAATCAGATGCAAGAAGATTAATGAACTAACTTTATGAGTTAGTGTTTTGTAACCCTAGCCTTTCATCAAATTCTTTTAAAGAAAGGCCTATTAATTAATCCCTGTAAAGCTACCGAACGTTGTAAGGTTAGGGGTTGAGTTACTAAGAATGAAATATATTTTTCTTTGTTATTAATTGTTGGCACCACTTTGGTGAAATCATTACATAGACTTTCAGTAATACATTGATGTATTACAAGATCATCAATATATTGCCACAGAATTTTGGTATAAATAATCCAAGATAGTTGATGCTAAGGGATACATCCTCTATGCTCATTCCTTCTAACTACACTTAGCAATTGGCTTGGAGCTCTATCTTTAGAAATTATCTATATATCCTAAAAACTAGACCCAAAGTCCTTTATCCTCTTTTTCATGAATTTAAAGAAAATGTACAACCTTTTGAATTGCAATAAAAGTAAATTTGTTAACTTTCAATTTGCACAGATACAGCTACAGACACATACACACACACATACACACACTAGCATTCCTCAATATATCTAACCCTAATCTTATTACTTTCAATTTTCTTCTACCTCACATTGAAATTTGTTTACACTGCATATTTAGTAATATCATCTTTATACCATTTTTCATTTACAAATTTCATGCCTAATGTCCATTGCATGTGCTACACCAGTTGATTTATACCTAGTTCTTGACATTCATAAAGGTTCACTTAACTCCTCTCTACTTGGATATTCATCACTGCCAATAAAACTTTCATAATCAATATAGTTGACTTCAAAAAATTAGGGATAGGGTTGTGTAATACTAGACTTCTCCAGACCCTACGCCCTAGGGGGATTTCTATTAGATGTTGTTGTTGTTGCCAACTAATTTAATGGTCATCTAGAATATGTTTAGAATTTATCTTGTAAATTTTCATCATATACTTTCACTTCTTTATGAACAAAATCACCAACAAATTCATCTTATATGTTCTCATCACTGAACCTTTATTACCCTAACACCACCACTTCTTCATTATAACTTTCTCCATTATATTAACCATTTTCCTTAAAAATACTTTTATGATATTCTCATTAGTAAGGCCATCTCCTCCAAGTATATGCAACATGTCAATTATGAGAAATGTTGTGTCTAATTTATGTGTAACATATGCATAAACCATTTTATAGATTTTCATCAAGTTGATAAGCCTAATGAAGCATTCATTTAACTTTAAAAATCTTAAAGATTCATTAAATTTGAAATATGGTATCTTACAGTATGCCTTGTCAACCTGGAGGTACTCTAAAGCCTTCCCCATCTCATATATTTGTCTATAGCATACATAATCAAGGTTAAATTTTTTTTATTTCCACCACCAACATAAGTCAACTCAGGTTCTAATTTGAACTTTCCAAGGTAAGAAATTCTTGTAACTCTATGTTAAGCCATTGTAATCCTACTTATAATCATTAGAAAACATTATATTAACATTGAACAATACAAAGAAGATACAAGATCTAAATCTAAAATAAATCATATTGCATGACATTGCATCAACAAAGTTCTCAATGTATAGTAACCTTAAACTATTGATAAAACTCCAATAAAGGCTAAAATATCTAAAATAACACCCACCAATATATAACATACATATAACTATTTAAAGAAAAATTATAAAACATGGTTAGGGTTAAAGCTGTAATGAATTGAAAGAAAAATCAAAGAATGGAATCTATCAAAATTCCTATTTCTCTAAGAGCCAAATCATATAATGTATATCTTTAAACAAATATTTAAAGTTGCATTTCACCATATGATCCATCTGATATTATATATAAAATATTTTTCCATGTATATATCTCCATAATCCAAAAGAGTTATAAAGATTTATCATTTTCTTTATAATGCTAGAAAGTGTTAAGTCATGAGTCTAACTTTGCCTAGGATTATTAATGTTAAAAATATTTTATTAGGCATTATTTCATCCTATGTGTGGTCTTACTATACCATATTGTGAACAAGCTTCCATTAATCTTACAAGAAGATTATTATAATTGCTATACGGAATGGTATCTATATAATTTGTTAGGAGAAAAGCCGTAAATTTCTGGGTATGCAATATTAAGATAGCTTTGTTGGTTAAGATTTCTCTTTTTCTCCATTTCAATATTAGTTTTACTTTGTATAAAGGTACTACTATTTCATTATTTATAATAAGCATTCACTATTAGAATAAGGACTTCTACATACAAATATGCAAAAAAGAGACGACAAAAGATTATATGCATAACTTAGCATCCACTTGGAAATAGTAAATAATTACAAAAATTTATTTTAGGGACCATATTAATGGAATTTAATGATAATTCAAGTTTATTTTGAGGATGAAATCAAAGCAGGGAAAAAAGACACATAAACAGATAAGGAAATGGACCACATCAAACAATAAACCAATAAAACAATAAATGAAAGATTCATACTCACCCAGATTTTTTAAACCATTTTTTTCAAAATATAAAAAGAAAGGTTCCACATATTATGATGTCACGTCGGTATTGATCACGCAATATTACTTATAATAACATAGATGTTTGTCTCCTTTGTCAACTAATAGAGGAAAAAGAAAAAAGATTATATTTTTTTAATCAATGAAATATATATATTATTAATGGAAGAACATACCTAATTTTCAACTTTGTTCACTTAATGGTGACTAAGAAACAAATCTAGAAGCTCTGATGATTAGTGAAACCATCAATAGGGAGATGAAAATAGTTAATGAAAATATTTTAAAATGTAGGAGACAATGGTAAAGAAAGTTAATGAATAAGATGGTGGATAAAGGATTTTTAAAATAAAAAATAATTCAAACCTTGAAAGGAGAACAAGGCCTAAAGTAGGAGAGTATAAAGCCTATATAAGGCATTAGAGAAAATAAGGAAAAACACAAGTTAGTTAAGTAGCAAACTAACATTAAACTAGAACCTGAACATAAATCAAGAACACACTGTTAAGTTAAGAAGACTTCACTTCTTCTTTTGATTTTGATAAAAGTCAAATAACAATAATAAAAAAAGTGTGTGAACTGTTTTGACGAGTTTGTTAAGTGCGCAGATAAATGTGAGTAGCGCTAATCATCAAATCAAGACTAAGACAAAGTGTAAGACGGACTATATGAAGTCACAAGTCATAAGCTGAAGCGAAGACATAAGACGAAGCATACAAATCAAATCAAGATGATATAATTGAAGAATAATCTATAATGTCAGTTAGTTAGTTAGTTAGAGTTGGTTACAGGACTCAACTAATAACTGATCTCTGAAGATTCTACAAGCAGTTTGCTCAAGAAGATCGTTGGAAAATTAGACTATAAATATCAGTTGTAGTCATAGATAAAACAACTTTCAACTTTTAACTTTCAACTCTTAACTTTTTACTTACACGAAATAATCAAGTGAGTATATTGTAAAGATATCCTGAGTGAAAAGAAGGAAGAAGAGAGATCAAGAACACCTGTAACGTGAGTTTAGAAAAATCAAACAATATCTTTTCAAGTGAAAGGGAAGGCTAGAGCCTGAAGAGGCTAAGATAGCAGATAAAGAATATTTTGTGAAAGAGACCTGAAGAGGTTCTAGAAGTGAGAAATAATACTTGTAAAGTTGCAAGAGATAGTGAAATCTCAGATAAACTCTGAGGACTAGACGTAGCCCAAAGGTTAAGGGTGAACCAACATAAATCGCGGTGTCATATTCTCTAACCCTTATCTCTTTAATTTCTTGTTGTTAGAAGAATATATACTATTTTCGCTGTTACATTACTCAAACAAAATAAGTGCGTTATTTTGTAATCGTCTGAATCTTTCAAGAAAATTAAGAAGTTTTTTTAAAGATTACTATCTTAGACGATTCAACACAATTCAACCCCCCTTCTTGTGTATTTTACATATTATACGTGATTTCTATAATAACAAGTGATTTGCTTCAGTTGGTATCAAAGCGAAGTTTTCAAGAAACACTGTTACAAAGTGAGGACAAAGATCTATGGCTGAATCACATGTTTTTATAGCTAAAGGTGCCTTAGACACATGACCTCCTGCATTAAATAGTGAAGACTATCATTATTAGAAGGACAGAATGTGGCTCTTCATAGAATCCACACACATTGATCTTTGGGATATCATTGAAAGTGGTCTATATTCTAACAGACTACGAAGGGAAAACCATCGTTCGTGATCAATGGTCAGCTGATCAGAAAGCTCGTGTTTAATTAAATTTAAAGGTCAAGTTTTTTTAAGTTATGTTCTAAATAGAAGTGAATATGATAAGGTTCATGAATGTGAATCTGCAAAGGAAATGTGTGACATATTAACCATTACACATGAAGGCACAAACCAGGTGAAAGAATCCAAGATTGGTATTCTTGTTCATCAGTATGAGCTATTCAAGATGAAAGATGATGAGTCTATTGATCAAATGTTTGGATGATTCCAAACAATCATTAAGGGACTTAAAGCTCTGGGGAGAATCAACGATAGTCAAGATCATATCAGAAAGATCCTCAGAAGTCTTCCAAAAAGATGGAGACCCAAAGTAATAGCAATACAAGAGGCCAAGGATTTAAGGAAGCCAAAGCTAGATAAATTGCTTGGTTCACTGAAAATCCATGAATTAGAGCTTGATGCAGAAGATAAACCCAGAAGGGACAAATCTATTGCATTGAAGGCCGGTTAGAAGAATCAGAAATTGCAGAAAAATATAAGCACGTCTTCAAAAGCATGAAAGATTGAAGAAATCAAGAATGATGATGCCAATGAATCTGTTCAAGATTTAAGTGAAGATGAAGACGAACTATCTTTCATTTCAAGAAAAATTAGAAGGATGTGGAAAAAGAAAACAAAGGGAAATAAAGACTCCTCTTTAAAAAAGATTAGTAAAGATGATTCGAAGACTGAGAAAAGCTCTATCGTCTACTATGAATGTAATAAACCAAGACATTACAAGTCTGAATACCCCTTGCTTAAAAGAAAACAAAAAAAGAGTCAAGGAAACAAAAAAAGGCATAATGGCAACATGGGAAGATCTGGATTCGTCTGAATCTGAATCTAACTCAGAATCATCAGAACAAGCAAACATATGCTTGGTAGCTGAAGGTGAAAGCGAATATGAGGTAATCTCTGACTTTAATGATTTTCAGCATGCTTATTTAGAATTGTTAGAAGATTCACATGCTATTCTAAAACAATATAGATTGCCGAAAAACAAATTTGTTGAAAATTCTAAGAACACAAAAATCTTAGAAGAAGAAAACGTATGCCTTAAAAAACAAGTAGACGTTATGAAAAAGAAAGTAACAATAGATAGATTTAAGGAGATTAATCAGTTAAAACAAAGGATTAATATTCTTTCAGCAGATTTATCAAAATTTACAGAGAGTACAAAAAGG
>JANQAP020168999.1:0-20623 GCA_026874005.2 Erythroxylum coriaceum | reverse complement strand
CTAACCACAGACGATATAAAGAAGAAGTTAAGCCAGTATAATTGAACAGTCACTTACTTGGAATTAAACACAGAATTTACTAATCAAGGATCAAGAATCAGTCAAAGACTTAGACTAAGTATAAGTCGTGAGACAAGATGGTAAGAAGTGATCAAGATGAAGTTTCAAGTTAAGGTTTGTCCTAGTGAGGGCACTCTACCCTTGTGTGATGCACATCTAGATGTCACTTAGGACGTCGGCCACGTGTCTCACAAGGGGCGGGGGCCCAACAGTCTTTTAATGGATTGATTAGCCAATTGAATTAACATTGATGTTGGCTTGACTTCTCCCAATCCCAGCTTCCTAAATATCGACAACGGCATAAGGTTAATACTTGCTCCCAAATCGCACAAACACTTTGTAAATTCAAATTCACCAACTACACAGGGTATTGTGAAACTCCTTGGATCTTTCAATTTAGAAGACATTTGACTGGTAACTATTGAGTTGTAAGTGCCAATTAAAGCTAACGTCTGATTATCTTCCCAAGTGCGCTTCTTTGATAGTATGTCCCTTAGAAATTTTACGTATTTAGGCATATGTTCTAATGCCTCAAAAAAGGAAAGATTAATCTGTAGCGTCCTTAACTTCTCAATGAACCTTGTAAATTGTTCATTCAGCTTCTTCTTTTGTAGTCATTGAGGAAAAGAAACCTTGGGTTGATACAGTGGAGGTGCAATATAAGGAGGGTGTTTAATCCTGGGTGGCCTCCTCCACTGCTTTTATGGGTGGTTTAAGTTCCTTCCCACTTTGAAGTGTATCAGCTTTTAATTACTCCCTTGATTTTGTTCCAGAAATGCCAGGAGTATTTCCCAAATTCTGCATAGAAAAAGCATTGAACAATTGATTCACTTGGGCTTTTATATTAAGAATTGAGGAAGTATGATTCTTAGTGGCTTGCTCAAATTTATCTTCCAGCTTCTTTTGTGCATTGTCTAAAGTTCCAAGCTTATTTAAAATTCTATCCAACTTCGATTTCATCCAGCTTGCTTTATCTTGTGAAGGCTCGATTGCCCCTGAGGCCTAAACTGTCCTCCATTGTTATTTGACTAGGAGAAGTTTGGGTGATTCTTCCACCTAGGGTTGTACATGTTAGAGTAGGGATTGTTTTTCCCTCCTCGTCTAAATTACACCTCTATATAGTTCACTTGCTCCTGATTATCCTCTCTCATCAAGTAGCAATCCATAGTATCACACTTCACTTATACAGCCTTCACCTGGGTTGATGACGATGCCTTCATGTTGCATAGTTGTTGCATCAAATTGTCAATTTTAGCTTGCATCTTCGTCATCTGATTCCCTTTTACTCTCGAAAAGTATTAGACTACTTACCTCTCTCGTTCATCCATAAGCAGTTGTTGCTAGCCATCTCGTTGATCAACTCCTCTGCTTCATCGATCGTCTTCTGCATCAAAGATCCTCCTGACGCTGCAGCGATCGTGACTCTAGTAGGTGGGTTTACTGTGTTGTAGAATGTCTGCAGAAGGATCTCCTTCGGTAAGTTATGATGTGGGCACTTCCTTTGCAGGTCCTTGTATCTCTCCCATGCTTCATAAATTGACTCCCCGTTACCTTGTAGGAAATTGGTTATTTCCTTTATTATCTTCATGGTCTTTGTCTACAAGAAGTACTTGTCTAAAAAGGCACGCACAAGCTGCTCCCACGTCGTGATGTTGGCGAGGCTCAATCAATGATACCAAGCCTTCGCTCTATCTCTAAGTGTGAAAGGGAACAGCCTCATTCTAACAGCGTCCTCCGACATCTAGTGATACTGGAAAGTATCATAGATCTTAAGGAAACTGACTATGTGCGCATTCGGGTCCTCATTGGTCAATCCGTAAAATTGCATGTTCTGTTGAAACATGTTGAGGAGGGCTAGTTTAATTTCAAACGAGACCGCTTAAACAGACGCTCTAGTCACTCCTTGGTTTGCTGGATTAAACTCTAGCCTCATAAAGTCCATGAGGATCCGTTGTTGCTGTCCAAGGTTCACTTCCTGATCCATGTTCCTCTGAAATTCCTCAGCCACTGCTTACTTTTCTTTCTCTTCTTCTTCTTCTTCTTGCCGAGCTTTCCTAAGGGTTCGTTTTAATCGCATGATGTCTAAATCTATTGTCTCAGCTGTACGACTCGAACCTCTCGTGACTCTTATGTTCATGCAAGAGTACGCTTCCTAAAATGAACAAAAAATGAAAAAAAAATTTAAAACTACTCTTAACGCCTTAAACTATAGAACTAAATTGCCTCCCCGATAATGGCGCCAAAAACTTGTTCTTAAGGTTACACACGCGAAGTTTTAATATTTATTAACCTTGGTAAATTTCGCAAGCACTCGGGTCGTTTGCGTAGTACCTAAGGTATTGATCCCACGAGAAGGGTAATCTAGTCCTACAATCTAAGGTCATATTAAACTACAATAATTCAAAATAAATAATTAAGGCAGAAAATCAATAAGTCAAACAATAAATTACGAGAATTAAATTTTGGAAATAATAAATAGTAACAAATCACACAGCCCAATCCAAAATCAACCTAGGAACTACTAATTAAGAGAAAGGGGGTTTTAATTCGAAATTAACGACAATGTAATCAATTATGCAATTATTGAGTTACCGAGTCTAAACGGTCCTGGGGTGGATTACTCTCTCTTGAGTTATAATCCTTAACCCTAATTAATAATCCCTAATTTAAATTATGGAATTGTGATCTCTTGATTCACAATTGACCTAAAACCTAAATTAGTTCTAAAGTTGTCTATTAACCTACCGGGAACCTATGCTCGATCTCTTGTTATACGATTACAACGATTTGATCCAATTCTTATCTATCAATTCACCTAACTCTCGTTAGCCCAAATTGATTATATTCACTTAGCGCACCCTATCAGTTTGTTGCCGAATTATTACAAACAGATATTGAATCACAAAAATAACTCAATTAAAACACAACGAATCAAATTGCATAAATCTTAAGAATTAAAAACCCGAAGGTGAGTTTAGATAGAATCAACATTCACAACACTATCCTCAATAAATATTTCAATTTCATACATCAATAAAATTGAAATAAAAATAGGAAATACTGTCGGGACGGACTCGTAGAGGCAGCGACGGCGAGAAACCACCTGTTATGGGAAGTACTTCGCATCAAGCTTCATCTTTGTATCTCTCTTCCTTCGTCTCCTTCCTCGAATCTCTCAATAGCTCACTATGGTTTTTGAAATTTTACTAAAGTGAGTGCTCTGTCAAAAGGCTCTCCAAGGCTGCTGCATTTGTCTCATAATGATATATTTATACTTTGGACGCTCTAGTTTAAAGTCGGGGTCGAAATGACTGAAAAATCTTACCAAACTCGAGTTTTTTCTTCAGCTCGATGCGGCCACGATCGTGGCAAGCACCTAAACCTTTTTATCACGATCGTGGCTTGCTGTGCATAATCATGGCCTGAATGGAAGCTCTCTGTCATAACCGTATCCCAAAGTGCACGATCGTGGCCTGGCTACTCTGGCTCGTCCCTTTCTATCAAGATCGTGGCCTGCTGTGCACAATTGTGGGCTATGTCTTTGGCCCGAAAACTCCTCGAATCTTCTCTGTTCTTCACCGTTTACCCTGAAACACTAACAAACCTATCAAGGTATCTCAAAAATATAACAATTAAGCTCGAAAACTCATACTAACCCATAAAAACATTTAAACACATAAACACACACTCAACACTTAATTTAACACTAAATACTTAACAAATTAAACCCTAAAACACAATGCACATGACAACTATTATTCATAAAGGTCAAACTCAAATAATAGCAAAATAGATGTACCTTTGGCTATCTGAACATGCTTCTGATTAGCATTAGTGGTCAGTACAATCTTTGAAAGTCTTTTGTCTACTAAATTTGCCATAAATTTATCATATGCCACTGTCCTCTTAGTACCCTTGATTCTCCCTATTGTTATGGCTGCTATAAAAAATTGATTAAAACAGAGCAAAAGGGAGAGCAATAAAATTCGTGAATAGAACATGACCAAATGAAGCAACAACTAGTGGATATATATCAGCGAAGAAACAAATCAATGGAGAAGTAGACAAATAGAGGAAATAAATAAGGGATCAGATTAAAAATGAATAGAAACAAAATTGGAGAAGAGTAAATCGACACAGTAAAGTAGCAAACAGTAAAGATTAGTGTCAGAAATGACCTAATGGGAGGATAAACATTGTTGGCTGATCAAGAAGAGAAATAATGTAAAGAAGGAGGGATAGGAAGAAAAGTAGTGTGGGAGGTGTAAAGTCTCAAAAAAATATAATTAAATTTTAGGATTTTATTTTAATTTAAACATAAAAAACTTAATAAACAAAATCTACAAATTTTATTTTTATCTTTTATTTTTAATTAAGAAAATATTTCCTATTCATTCCTTAAAAATTAGTTTACTAATATCTATAAGATGTGATCTCTCCTTATTCATTTCAGTAACCTGGACCTTAAAGAATTTAATATTAAAAACTTAATTTGCATATGGTGTGATCTCCCCTTATTAACTTTAATAATCTGCAGAAAAGACCAAATTCTTCCCTTAAACCCAAAAAAAACTACACAAAGCAAGCAAATGAAACCAATAAATAAATAAAATGAAACTAATAAAAATTATCATATTAGGTTGCCTCCTAAATAACATAATTGTTTAATGTTATTATTGTTAATGAAGATTTTTCTTCTCAATCTTCTAAATATTGAAGAAGTGCCAAATTAATATCCCTTAAACTTGAGATCACTACATCTTTGTGAATTGGTTTCAATCTATGACCATTTACCTTGAAGATCTTTTCAATATCTAAATTCTTTATGAAATGGTTTCAATCTGTGACCATTTACTTTGAAGATCTTTTCAATGTCCAAACTCTTTATATATATTGCACCATGATCAATCCAGCGAGAACATGAATTATATGAAATAATCTTTAATTGAAAATTATAATAACACATTCTTTTCGCCCTTAAATTGCTTCCTCAAAATCATATTATCATGGAACATTTTTAGTTTTTTTTATAAATTATTGAATTCTTATAAGCATTCGACCTTAGTTCTTTTAATTCTTACAACTGCAATTTCCTTGCTCCCCTAACTTTTTTTAAATCCATCACACTTCCCAATAAGCTTTATATTTAATCTCCATAGGTAAATGACAAAATTTACCAAAAACCAATCAATAAGTAGATTCTTATCATTGACTTATACTTTAAGCAGTAAACCCAAAGAGCATCTTCTAGATGTAAGCTCTAATCCTTTCTTCCTAAATTCACCATCTTTTCCAAAGTGATCTTCACTTATTTATTTGATACTTTTGCTTATCCATTCATTTAGAATATGTATTGGCTATTCAATATTACCCTCCATACTTTTTAAACAAAGTCACAAGTACTTTGTTGTAAAAATGACTCCCTTGATTATTGATAATAACTTGTGAAACTTTGAATGTATTGAATATGTTATACTTTATAAAAAACTACAAAAACTACAAAATTCTCAGTTCTTCTTTCTTTTATTTTCACTCACTTTGAAACATATTAACGACCAAAATTATGTAAGAAAAACTATAGGATGAAGGAAAAGTGTTTATAAAATCAATGCTCTATACATCAAATATCTCAATTACAAGAATGGGAGTTTGAGGCATTTTATTCTATGAGACAAATTACCTATCTTTTGGCATTTGTCACAACTTTTACAAAACAAGTAAGCATCTTTAAACAAAGTTTCTGGATACAAACCATTATTCGAAACCTTCCTAGCCATTCATTTAGGACTAAAGTAATCTTTATATGCATAATTGTAACAAAAAACTAAGACAGAATGGTATTATCTCTCTAGAACACAATGCCTAGAAACTTGACTTGAGCAAAACTTTCACAAATACAGCTCATCTCAAACATAATATTTTGCCTCATTCCTTATATTTTTGTAACTGATCTTACTAATATAGTTAGGTGAAGTTCTAGTAACTAAATAATTAACAATGTCAATGTACCAAGGAATTATTCCTTTCCTTTGGAACAATTGCTCATCAGGTAAAGTTTTTAAAATAGGTAAAATATCTTGATCCCTTACTAACTTACTCAGATGGTTAACCACTGAATTTTTTAATCCTTTTCGATCTCTTATTGTCAAATCAAATTCTTGAATTACCAAAATCTATCGTATCAACCTCAATTTGGACTCCTTTATCAAAAGGCATTTCAATTCTTTATGGTCAAAATAAGAAATAACTTTAGAGCCAAGCAAATAAGGTCTATATTTATTTAAAGCAAAAACAATTACTAAAAACTCCTTTTCTATTATAAAGCAATTGCACTGTGTAGCATGTAATGTCCTTGAGGCATAATAGATTAATCATTTTTTTTCCTCAATCGTTTAGCCTAAAAGAGTTCCCACTGTATAATTACTTACATCATACATGATGTCAAATGGTAGGTTCCAATATAGTGGCTGAATAATAAGTGCACTTGTCAATAATGTCTTAAGCTTGTCAAAAGCTTTTTTTCTTTTCCAAATTCAAATGGAACTTCTTTTTGCAGTAACTTTGGTAATGATAGGCAATCTTTGAAAAGTATTTAATAAACTTACGATAAAATATATTATGTTTAAAAAAATATCAAACCTTCCTAACATTTGTAAGGTAAGGTAAGCGTATATTAAATTAACCTTTTCTTTATCAACTTCTATGCCTTAGATGAAATCACATGTCCTAAAACATTGCCTTGATCATCCATAAAATGACATTTTTATAGTTCAATACCAAATTTGTTCGATTCATCTTTTGAGAATCTTAGATAAATGATTTGAGCAATCATCAAATGAATCTCCATGAAGAGTGAAATCATCTATGAATATTTTAAAAAAATTCTCAATATTCTTATAAAAATACTCATTATACACCTTTGAAATGTATTTGGAACATTATAAAGACCGAATAGCATTTGCTTAAAGTTGTATATTATAAAAAGGCATGTAAAGGTAGTGTTTTCTTGATCTTGTTGAGCAATTACTATCAAGTAGGAATTTGAAAAACCATACAGAAAGAAGAAGAACATTATTTATTGGTAAATCTTTTTAACATTTTATTTATAAAGGGTAATGGGAAATGATCTTTTCTAATAGCTAAGTTAAGCTTCCTAAAATCCATGCACATTTGCCACCTATTTTGGATCCTCACTAGCACCTACTTATCATTTTGATTTCTTAACATTGTTAACCTAGTTTTCTTTGGCATAACATGAACTAGCTCACCCACTTGCTATCTAAAATCAGATAGATTACACCTGGATCCAAAAGCTTTAGGTTCTCTTTCATTACCACCTTTTTCTTTAATGGATTAAGTCTCATTTATTTTTGCTTGATTGGCTTAACATTTTCTTTTAAAAGAATCATATGTATGAAAATCATTGGAATTTTGCCTTTTATATCATCTAAGGTCTAACTAATTGCAATTTTGTACTCCTTTAAAAGTGTTATTGGCCTTTCTTCTTGCTCTTTATTTAAATTTTTTCATATGATCACAAGTAGTGACTGTCCCTCACCCAAATAGACATATTTTAGGTGATCAAATAAGGTTTTTAATTCTAGTTAGCAGTTGCAAAACAAAAGATAACATTTTCTTATAAGTTATAGGAATTGTAGCATTTAAATTTTTGGACTCTTTTAACATTGTTAATAATGATTCTATAACTTTACAAGTTTTGCTAACTTGCCCATTCATTTCTAATTTAGTGTTAGACTATGACACACTACAAACACTTTATTTCTCAAAAATATATTGTATAATTGAATCAACAATAGCCACATGAGAAATAAAGTGAACATTGTTAGAGTACTTTATTACCTAAAAAATATTAAATTTCACTCTCTCTCCCTCCATCAAACTTAATGGAAAGAGTATCCTCATCCATATTAATTATTTTTTAGCCATCTTTATAAACAACCTTCCTAATAAAATTAAATTTGAATGTTCTACACTATCTCCATCCATTTTTAAGATTTAAAAATCCACTAAAAGTACTATACTATTAACCTGAATTAAAACATCCTATATAACACTAATAGGATTCACATAACTATGGTCAACTAGTTAAATAATCATACTAGTTTCTTAAAAAGTATTTAGATTTAAGAATTGGTAAATTGAGTATGGCATGAAATTAATAGATACACCTAAGTTTAGCATGACATGCTTAATTGCTTTATCACCAATAACACAAAAAAGTGTAAACATACCTGGATCTTTGTATTTTTCTATTAATTTCCTATCTATCACATTTGACACATTCTTAACCAAAATTATTCTCTCCTTTTCCTTCAACTTACTTTTATTTTTACATAGTTCTTTTAAAAATTTTGCCTTAATGACTTATAGTATAGGTATATTGATTTTCACCTTTCTAAAGGTCTCTAAGATCTCTCCTTCATATTCCTCTTCTTTTGATTTAGCCAACTTGTAAAGGAAAAGAGGTACATATGCATTAGATGATATAGGAAAAGAAAAATAATATTTACTTTTATTGCATCTTAAGCTAGAAATTCATCTTTCTTCTTTCATGCTTTGTGCCTTTCTACCTTTTTTAGTAAAAAAGAGTCGAATTGAATTGCCTTTATTTCCTATTAAAATTACTGAGCATTATTAGCAAGGGCCTTAATAATTTCATCAAAAGACATACCTGAATTTGAGGGTTAAGATAGAGCATATGTAAGTTTCCTATTAAAATTAGGAGGTTGGTATCTTTGTTACTCTCCTTAATTTCCTTATCTCAAATTTGAGTGATCCCTCTGTCCTAAATTATAATGATTTGAATAAGGGTCATATTTCCATTGAGACTAACCAGGAAGCACCCCTATTGCATTAGCTTCTTGAGTAAGGTTTTGTTGCAAAGTAGGACACGTATTCATAATATGCTTAGAGGGTGAGCATGTTCCGTACATTCATACTGATTATAATTAGCCTACAACCATATGAAGAACTAAAACAGTTAAATTTGAAATTTTATTCTCAAGGTTAGTAGTACTTACCTCATTCGCTTGCTTAATAAATCCATCCATCCTTGTTCCAAATTATTGAGAATTTTTAACCATATTTGTAATCAATTACTTGATCAAATTTTTTTTTAACCAAAGCTCCTTAACTAGTTGCATTTACCATACTCCCATCAATTGGTAGTAACCCTTCATAAAAGTACTAAATTAAAAGTTGCTATAATGGTATGGGCAACTAGCACATAATTCCTTAAACCTCTCATAATATTCATATAATATTTCTTCAGTGAATTGTCTTATCTTATATATCTCCTTTCTGATATTGATAACTCTTGATATAGGAAATAACTTATCTAAGTATAACCTTTTAATTTCATTCTATGGTGTCATTGAGCTAGAGAAAAGATAATAAAACCAATCTTTTACCTTATCTTTTAATGGGAATGGAAAGGCTCAGATAATAATTTGCTATTCTATCACTCCTTGTGGCTTCATTCCAAAGCAAACAACATGAATTCTTTCAAATGTTTATATTGATATTCACCTATAAGACCACAAAAGGCAAGGAGTAAGTGCATCAAACTAGATTTTAGTTTGAAATCTACCTTAACATTTGGAAATCTTATGCATAATGGCTATTGAAAGGACCCATCCCGGAGTTTTCCTTCCACAACCCGAGTGAAGCCCTCCCGGTGACCCATGGTAGCCTTCTAATCAATATCTAACTCAACTGAAGGGTTTCCGCAAAGTCAAGCCTTTGAATTGTTTAAAAAATTTTATATTTTAAAAGTTAAAAGTGTGGAAAAAGGTGGGAATTTTTTTCAAAAGCATTTTATTAAAATTTTGACAATACAACGACTACATTTTGACATTCCCAAAATTTTCAAAAGCCCTGTAAAATTTCAAAACATTTTTATATTCACACCAATTTTTCAACTACAAATTTTGGACTTCAAGTCCACTAGCAAGCAACCCCAAACAAATAATTCTTAATAGTCACTAAAATAAACTTTTAAAATCTAGAACATTCATGCATTTCATTTAAAAGCTTTTATAAACATCCATTCTTTACACAAATGTACATATCAAAATGACACAAGCACAACAGCACCCGATGATATAACTAATCCTGCAACGAAGTTCTAATTACTGCAACACATGTACGCATACCTAGGGTAGTTTGTTTAAAAACATAAAAATAATGGTGAACAAAACAAGCTCAATCAGTGTAATTATTTTACTAAAAAATTGAAATTTTTATAACAACATAATTACAATATTCCCATATAATCATAAAGCTCATGGTAAAGCATTTGCCATAATGATTTATTCATGCATAATCAAATTTGGTAATGATATAACATATCATAAAATACAATTTCAAATTTTCTAAAATACTATTCTAAAATGCTTTTTGACGTTAAACTCATAATATACAAGTTTCCATTTTCCATTTTTCTTTCTTTCCTTAAATAATAAATAGTAGTGGCAATAAGTTTTATGAAAACTTTTATACTGAAAATAAGTCAACCGCTAGAATTGGTACTATATGGTACCTTTCAAATCACTTTTTAAAATAAAAACTTTTATACTGAAAATAAGTCAACCACTAGAATTGGTACTATATGGTACCTTTCAAATCACTTTTAAAAATAAATAGTGGCAACATTATTATTTCATAAATTTTCTTACTCAACATAGCCCACTACTAGTTTCTTTACCATACGGTACATTAAGCCTAAAGTCACGAAATTGATTCTGCATCGCTTACTCACGACTAGTTAACAACTATAAGTTAGTAGTTACGGAGATGGTTCTGTATCTCTTACCTGTAACAAGTCATGGAGCTAGTTCTATATTGCTTACTTGTGACTGGTTAACCACTATTTACGAAGCTGGTTCTACATCACTTACCCGTAATAGGTTAACCACTATAAATATACTAGTATAATAACATGTATAAAGCCCAACAGTACCATAGGCAAAGCAACTCTTACATTTACGACTCATCTTATTTTCTAAATCAAGTATGGGAAGGTTCATAATTGAATAATTTCCATGTAACTCCCGATCATATAAAATTTAACTGTCAAATTAAAACTCATATATCGCCAAAGTATACACTTATGCTAGCAATATTCCCTTGGAAAATATCATTTGCATAAAACTCAGCATAAATATTCATTTCAAGATAAAATGAAAACTATTTGCATAAACTCAATTTAAAGTATACTCACATGTCATCAATTATTTTGCAAAGAATTGTCATATAAAACAACTAAAATACACTCACAACTTACTAATTTCCTTTTCCCATTTCGAAATCTTTCATTTGGTATCATTTTCCGATCCGAAGACCTTTGACCAAGTTTGACTAAGGCTTCACATATTAGGTTTTCTTGATTTTCTTCCCCCAATTACTTCCAATGTAATAACACCTACCCATTTTCTTCTTCCTCTTCACTTGGATGGCTATGGAACCTTATTGGATGCTTGATTAGAGGTAGAACAGCATGAAAAATGCTTGGGATCACTTCTCCATATCCATAGTCGAACCTCTCTTCTCCTTTTTTTTTTCTTTTCTTTTTTTCTCTTCCTTCCTTTCTCTCATCAATGGCCGTAACTCACCTTTCTCTCTCTTCTTTTGTGATTCTTTTTCCACTCTCATGTGCACTCTCCATTCACTCTCACAGCTATGTCAAAAAATGAAGCAAAGTGTTGCTTTTATACTCATTTAATGAATTACACATGTCACCTTCTTATTTGTCAACACTAATGACTCATCACACACGTCATTTTCTCATTGTTTATCTCTAATGACTCATCAATCCACTAATATCATGTAAAAAGACCAAATTACCCTTAATTAGTACAAAAAGAACAAATTTCCCTTTAATGCATTTAATTCACTAACTAACCAAATTAAAACTGGAAAATATTTCATAACGGACTTATCATCAAATTGACCATAAAATACTCTAATTAGGGTCAATACTTATTAAAAATTTCAAATGGGTTTAAAATTTTTAATACCTATTATTTTCCAAAATGAGCATTTTAGTCTAATAATTTTGGATTACCTGAATTTTATTCAATCAACCTTTGCTTTGACCCGTTTTAGTTATTATAGACTCTAATCCTAATTCTGAAGCTTTTCATCGTATCCTAAAATTATTCGATAACTTTTTAATTACCTAGAAGAATTTTCGGATTGAATCTGGAAATCACTAAATGTCATCGAAATTGTTTGGATTTCGTTAAAAAATGTCACCTAAATCTCCAAAGCACATTTCGAAGCTTTTAATGCTTGTTTGAACTCATTCCATAGCTTTTCGGAGTTTTAAAAAATAATTTGACAAAATTTTTGATCGAATCTATAACCATCTATGGTCTATCCGTGATCTCCGTTATAACCTTAATAATACATTAAAATGCTTAAATTACTCTAGTATACCATAAATAGAGTATTTTTTAGAAAATGCATGTGCAGCACAGTACACAATACAATAATCGAACTAGGATATTATAAGTTCTCTCTTCCTTATAGAAATTTTGTCCTCAAAATTTTAAATAAACTTAGTCATCTAAAAAATATGGATATTGACTTCGTATCCACTCTTTGTGCTTCCACTCTATCAATCACTTTGTAGGGACTAACATATCGTGGGCTTAGCTTATCACATTGTTTAAAACAGATATTCCTTTCCAGGATGAATTGCCAAAAATTCCTTAATTTTTTAACTTTAAACTCAAAATTCTTCCTCCATTTCCACACCTAGCTCTGTTGTTGATTTTAGGTACTATCACTTTGAGTCGCATACTTTTGATCTTATTTGGGTTTATCTAATCTAGTTCAGCCTAAGTAATTTTCTTTTATCTATCTCATCATCATATACCAGCATTCTACAGAACTGTATACTTCCAATCACTTACAGCTTCATTAATCTATCAAGAGGATACCTACCTTAAATGGTTAGGAAATAGGCAGATTTTTTTAATTTGATCCTTTATCTCCCATATACTATCATATTATAACATCCCGTTATCCTGTGTTAAGTGTTAGGACCCTAGAATATGATACATGAGAGATTAATGAGAAGTTAGAAAGTGCATTTTATATTCATGCATAATATGACATACAAACACATGTGAATATTAATGTTTACACATTAAAATGATTGTACATGCATTCATTGACATTTTCGGGTATAATTGATTTATAAATGTGATTTTTGATATGAATTATGGTTTATATGTATTGAAAATTGAATTGGTGTATATAGGCATTGATTTAGAAATTTTGGTGAAATTTAGAAAATTCTTGAATTTTGGGGTAAATTTTGAGCTAGGAAAAATGCCAAGTGGGAGGACAACTGATAAGTAGAAGGAGAATTAAGAGTCAACTGACAGTGGAAATTTTTAAAAATGACATTTGGATTTAATGACATATGTTATTGAAATTTGGAGACAATTGGAGTAGAAATTAGAGTTGATTAGACTAGCTAAATGAGAGAGCCTAGTTTGAACCTATAAGGATTTGACATATGGCAAGTGACAAGTGTCACTTGCCAAGCCATGTCTTAATCCCACGACCTTTAACTTATTTAAAGACCATTTAACTATTTTGTTATCTTGCTTTTCTTCTTCTTCTTCTCCTCCTTCATAAAATTTTTCTCACCAATATCTATTCACGTTGAACCTGGCCCTCTCATCTTTCACTTGATACTCTCATCTTACTCTTTCTTTCATTTTTCACTAAAGACCCAACCCTATCACCTTGAAGGATGATGTATGTGGGTTGTATGGAGAGCTAGGGTTAAGAGAGATCTTGAAGAGTTTGAAGATTTTTGAAGCTAAATCAAGTAAGTTATTCTTTAATCTTCATGGGTATTGTTAAATGGAACATGTATGATGAGAAATTTGATGATTGATTTATGAGTTTTTATATATGTGTTTTAACGTGGGTGTAGTGTAGTGATAAAGAGATCATGATCTAAATTGTAGTGAGTTAATGTTATTCATGAATTGTTTGGTGAATGAATCAATTATGATAATGAATCAAGAGATGAATGATGATGAAACAAGGAAGTTGAAGTATGATGATATGTGTGTGTGGATGAAGAGATAAATAGAGTTATGTCTTACTTTGTGTTAAGATGAATGATAATTCATGGGTTTAAAGCCAAAGAAAATACTAGTATATTGTCTTGAAATAAGAAGAAGTAGGATGATAGTTTCGAGATAAGGTAGAGTTGAAAATGAAGTTTAATGTGTGCTGGAATATGTTAGATGGAGTACTTTCACTGAACATGCATCTGTATTTTGGACATATCTTGATCTGTAGATATCCAAATCGGATGGATTTTCATTTAGAGTAAAATAAAAACATGTGGCTACATTTTTCATGAAGGAATCGAATTTGAAATCTGTCCTTAAAAGCCTTGAAATTTGTCTTGAATATGAGCATTGTGTTTTGTCAAGGTATGAGAATAGTCTGTCGTATTTTGATTATAAAGTGCATGATACTAGACCAAAATGCATTAATTTGATGTCGTTAGAAACCTAATACATAGAGGAACATTTTATTAGAAGAAGGTGTGGCCTAAAAACCTCAGTTTCTAGGTCATAATGGTCATAGAAAATGGACCTAAAAATCTATCTTGGGAAAGACTGGAAAACTGAAGGATAAGTGGGAGAATTGTTTATGTCACGATTGTGGCAGGGGATGCCACGATCGTGGGCAGTGATTTTTCATAAAAATGTTTTGATTATGTAATGGATGAACCAATTAAGGATGAGATATATATCTATGATGCTTTTGGACTTAATTGGGGCTTAAAAGGAACATAATTTTGATGTTGGAAAAGTTGGTTAAATGTGTGATAAGTTTTGATTGATCTTGATGTTATACTTTAAGGAAAAGGTTGTTTGAGGGCAGTGCATCTAATGTGAAATGTTTGGAGTATTAGATGAGGGCATAACGTAATGAATGAATTATTTGATGCTTCATGAATGAGATATACTATGGAAAGAGATAGGATTTCATGAATGATAAAATTAAGCCGCAAATGGTGAATCAAATGAGTTAAATTTTATGGAGTTAATGTAATCAATATGATAGTTGAATTAGTACGAAATGAGGTCGTATTATAAGAGGTGAATTTGGGAAAATTTGGTGTGAAATGGATGTTAGGAGATATGTTGAATTCGTGCAGAAAAGAAGGAAGAAAAGACAGGGCACAATCGTGGCCCTCACCCCACGATCATGGCCTGACATAATACGTTTCTGTCATGATCGTAGCCCTTCCCTATGATCTTGGCCTGGTCAAAAAGAGTTTCTATCACAATCGTGCCAGTCTATAAAGAAAAAGTGTTGCCTTTTGATTAAAGTATAAACCAATTAAAGTTATGGTGTTCCCATATAAGGTATTTAGGCTTAAATGAGTTCTTGAATGAACCTAGTTGATGTTGAATGAAGTGATTAAAGTGGAAACAATTTATTAGGTATTAAAGGACGATTGGAAGATGATGTTAATTGATTATAATATGTGTATTAAGGAAATATACCTGGTAATTTGTCATTGAACATGCATTATACATGACATATATACATTTGCTTATGATCAAGTATTTATATAAATGTGCAAAGTAGTAATAGCAAATGCATATGTTTGCATATTATAAAAGAACACATTAAGCGAACGCTTCTAGACATTGCCGAGATTTCAAGACAATAAGCTAACAGGAGCAAATTGTGAGTAACCTAAGATGGTCTCACTATGAATGTTTGTTTATTTAATTATGTATTGAATTATTATGTGATGTGTATGCACTGATTCCGGACCTTGAGTGTCTGAGGAGTTTGATGCATGATTACCATATTTGGAAGTGCTCATTGTATGTGAATATGACAAAATAAGTGATATTCAACTTGTATGTTAAATGCCGGACCGAAGGTTCGATGACAAGTGTGAATGAGAAAGAGAACATGAATGTGACTAAATGAGCATGATTGATTGAATATATGTGGTGCACACCATTACATGAATGCATGAAAGATAAAGGCAGTTGTGATCGGAGTAACCAGTGAAAAAGAGCTTAAAGCTCAGACAGTTGTGTTAAGAGCCTAAGGCTTAATGTATAAAGAGCCTTATATCCCCAATGGATAAGGGACAGTATGATAGAACCCAATATCCACAACAGATACGGGACAATGAAAAAAACACTTAGTCATAACAATGAAATAAATGAATGTGAGTCTCATAAATGTTGCATATACGCATGATGTATATATGTTTTGAATGATTGCAATGTATTATTGAATTATGTTGAATGAGAAATGTGAAAATAATGTACAACGTGTATTACAATGTTTTATGTTGGTAAATGAAATAATGTGATTATATGACTTATGTGATTATTTTGAATTGATGTGTTATGTGATATGGGTGAACCATCGAGGATGGTTACTTAACTAAGTTCGAAAAATTCAACCAAATTGCAACGTTAAAATTTTCAGGTTCGAGAGAGCGACGACTTAGTTTCTACGACTACTTAGAAGAAATTTTGTACAACTTTTGGGATAAAGGACATGGCTTAAAGGTCGGTTAGTTGGACTGAAAGACTTAGAATAAAATTTTTTAAAAATTCCTCATACATGTAGCATGTTTTGTAGACAGAGCTGTAGACTTTGATAGGTTGTTGATATTCTACATATAAGGATGACTTGTAAAGTTACAATGTACATACGGTTAATGAAATGAAATAAGGAAATTTTGGATTTTAGGCATTATGTTATTTATAATTTTAATTAGGATGCCATGCGATATAGTGAAAGTGATATAAATTAGCATGCCATTTCTATTGGGCATGTGCACGTACGTCCAAAGGGCATACATGTACGTGTCGGATGGGGTGGGGTGTCACACATATCCTCTTAGATTCTGCGAAATTGCTACTATAAAATCCTTCATAATATGCTTCCATTTCCATTGCCGAATAGGGAGTGACTGAGCAAATTTTGTTGGTTCTTTGGCTCTCAGTCTTGACTTATTAATTTCACAAGCATTTGAACATATACCTTGCTATCACCTGCTCTATACCTTGTCGATCATAATGCACTTTCAAGGTATGATGCCTCTTTATGTTCCTTATATGCATAGCACACACTAGTGAGTGACTTAATCTAGAATTTCTTTCTTAAGTGCAGCCATGACTAGTACACACAATTCCTGACCTAGCATCAACTTAACGTTACCTCTCAATATAATACCCTTATAATTGTAACTTATCTTTACATGAAACTCTTTTTGCTAAATCATTGCTTTCGTTTTCTTACTAACCATCAGTTGATTCACAACTTTACTAACTTAACCATACATCAAACCATCCATTTAACACTATCACGATTCACATCTACTTAGAATACTATTAATGAAAATTTTGATTGGGGTTCTAACAAAACAATTGTTCTCATATACTTCTGAATAATAAACATCTACTTTCTCATTGTCTCTAATTATAAACAAAACTCAATAACGTTTTTCTTGTATTTCTTATGCCTCACATGGACTTCTTAGCTTTCAAATCTCAAATCCATAATCACTAGTGAATTATTTATTGTACTTTTTTCATTTTTCATCATACTCTTTGGAAGCAAATCAATCATTTAAGATCATATCTTAAGACACTAAAATAATATCCTATTCATATAAAAACCATTCAATTAGCTCCGAGTTCAAATTTTACTGACTTATAAGGAAATTTTGAGATTATCAAACCTAAATCTCTCCAAATAGGGAGTATACCACACATTTCCACTGCACAACTATGATGTTTAATAAAGTTATCTTTACTTGTCCATTTCTAATACCATAAAACACTTATGTGATTTCACTTAGCTCAAAACTCAATCTGGGACTTTGATAGTTACTAAAATTCTTTTAATCATCTAAAATCTCAATGTCATACCTATTCAAAGGTCTCATACATAATTCTTATCATTCTCCCAGTCATCAATTACAATTATCTGCAAAATAATAGCTTTAAATTCTAATGAGACAATTCGCCATTATGGATCAAAACTTATCACTCATATTTCTTTAAAAATTTTTCCACCATTTTCACTCATTTGATTTTTAAGAAAAAAAAAAGTTGACTTACATAAAAAGAAACTTAAAATAATGAATGTTCATTACTTAGAATCGATATACAAATATATGCACAATTGAAAGCTTACATCAAACTGATCATTGCTCCCAAAAATATTATTTAATCATTAGTCTTGATTAAAGGTCACATCACAATGTCATCTATAACATTACTATGTACGAATCCACAAATCACGTTACATTCAAAAATAGAATTGACCTTAAATATAAAATTTTTATGCTAAAATTGGTGTTTATTCTAATTAATCACTCCATAAGGTCATAACATTTAAACATATCAAAATTCAGTCACTAATTCCTTATATCAATAATAAATCCTCAACTAATTCAACCGTAATAAGCAATTTCATCCTCAAGATATATTCACAAATTACTTTTCTAATATTAAAAAATGTGAAAGAACCTACTAAACTTTTGAAATTATCTAGTCATAGAACTAAATAACTTGTATACTAAATTCTTCGTACTTTTCTAGCTATCATGACCGATATGTTAAGAGATGGGAGCATTCTACATTTCCTACTAAATACTATATCTAACTTCCTTTGTGTACCAATCCTAACTTCCTTTAAAAGCAATCCACATCAACAAAATGTACTATTAGTCAATTTCCTTCCTAGTATGACTTCATATTCATGAATATCTAATAACATCAACTCATTAGAGGGCTTCTAAGTCTAGTTACTATATAGCTACCTTTATGAACGTTTTACGCTACTGGTGTAGTTTTATTGAAAGTAGTTATTATCAAAAGAAACTCTAAAAGCTCTAACTTCACACTAATCTATGTAACAAATTATTTTAGCATATTAGAGTGCACAGTTCTAGGATCGATCTCAATATATTCATCACTAACGGTACCTATCACCATACTATATATATCTTGAGCATGCTGTCGGGTTACTGCAATTACCCCAGCCTATGTAAGTGGTCTCCTTCCACATTAGCAACACTTTGGTGTTGAGCTCTTAGTGTTTCAGGAGTCTTTGGACATTGTAGGTGGTCTAACTAACCTCTGACTAGATGATATTCATCGTCTCATCCTCTATCAACAAACCATTTAAATTTATTATTCTTATCCCGATCTAACCAAATTAGGGCCCTTTCGAGGTCTATACTCCCATTAGATAGTGCCTAACTTACAAATATACTCGATCAAACTACCTAACACTACTAGGGCCTCCTGTGGCTGATGCATTGTCGTTGCCTATATTTGTATTGTTCACGCAAGGTAAAAACAAAATTCCAACAGTGGTTTTGCCAGTCTTAACTATTCTAAATGGGGTTGATTCATAAAGAAAAACATTTACTGAACCATCCCCGTGCTTGACCTCCCGAGCTAAAGGTACTTTAAGTGCTAAAGCCTCTAGTATGGCTTTAGGACCCCTAAGGTTTCGTCGTTGCATTATGCTGGGAACTCAACGATAAACTATATAGCACTAGATAATTTTTTATAAACTCAGATGCATGGAAAATAACAAAACTTTCTAGGTTGCTCAGTTCATAAAAACCATATAAAATCATATTATGAAATCAAATCACATATAGAGACAACTATATTTCAAAACAAGCTCTGATACTCGTTAAAAGGACCCATCCTAGAATTTCCTTTCTAAGACCCGAGTGGAGCCCTCCTGGCAACCCCACGGTAGCCCGTCAATCGATATCTAACTCAATCAAAGGGTTTCCATAAAGCCAAGTCATTCAACTGTTAAAAACCTTTTATATTTTAAAAGTTAAAAGTGTGGAAAATAGTGGGAATTTTTTTAAATATCATTTTATTAAAAATTTCGACAATATAATGACTGCATTTTGACATTCCCAAAATTTTCAAATGTCCTGTAAGACTTCAAAACACTTCTATATTCACACCAATTTCTAAACTACAAATTTTGAACTTCAAGTCCACTCACAAGCAACCCTAAACAAATAATTCTCAATAATCACTAAAATAAAATTTAAAAAGCTAAAACATATTCATGCATTTCATTTAAATGCCTTCATAAACATCCATTCTTTAGACAAATGTACATATCAAAATGACACAAGCACAACAATACCTGCGATACTACTAATCCTTCAGTAGAGTCCCAATTACTATAACACTTGTACGTATACCTAGGGTAGTGTCACAAAGGTCTACTTTGGACCCGAACTTTTGCCACAAGTCGCGCCCACCTTCGTGCGGTAATCCTGCTTCGGTCCGCTTAAGCAAAGATTCAGCCTTCTCACGTGAGTGTCGTCGAACAATTCCGTTAGCCCTTGAATACCTCACGCGCACCCAAGTGTTTAAGTGTTTCTCTCCCACACAAAAAGAACACACGTGTAATAGAGTAAAGAAAGCAACAAGAGATTTTTAAATGTAGCCGAAGCTACCTCTTTCATTAA
>JANQAP020167749.1:0-20656 GCA_026874005.2 Erythroxylum coriaceum | reverse complement strand
ATGTTCTGGGGTCTTCTGTGGAGTGTCTCTGTGTTGGGCCTTGGAGGCTTTATGGACGTGTGATACATTGGACTCTATAGAAATCAAAAGAGAGATTTTAAAAAATAGCAAATCTAACTTTTCAAACCTTTATTTTTGGATGATCATATTATTAGAATAATGAAAATTGTGCCAAGCAGGTCGATAGGGATTTTGGATAGGAATTTTTATTTTCTCCATCTTGTAAATGATGAACCCTATTGCATGGTATTTACCTCTTTTCTTTTTTTAGGCAAGTCTTAAGTTAATTAAAGCCTACTTAGACCTAAGCTTACTCCAAGTTGCTCAAGTCAGATTGAACGTTGGACAACTTAAAGTCTTATCGGGCTTGAGTTAGGGCCAAGTCTCTCAAGTTTGTTCAAATTTTAAGTTGTATTCGGACTTTAGACGAATATTTTGGATGGCATTTTATCACACCTAAATTGCATATACCTGGGTCTTATTTAATATTTTTTTTTCTTAAAAGGCTTACATCTTAAATAATTAGAACCTAATGAAATTGCTTAACCCAAAATCACCGCAACAATTTTATATATTGACTAAAAAATAAGTCTGACCATCATTTGCTAGATATTAGTAACATCACTACAAAATAAAGAAATTTTAATTTTACAAAAATGATATTTTATAATAATAATGACCATTAATAACCTCTTAATGATGGTTATCAAATTCTTTTTCCTATTTTCTATATGTTATCCCTCTAATAAAATATAATTGTGATACAGGGTTATTGCCTTTCTCTGATGTTTCTGCCAATCATTCCTCAATTCCATTAACTCATATCCTATTTGGAATAAATTCCATCTTCAGAAAATGCTGCTAAGAAACAACTATCCACAAACAAAAGTCATTTTAGTAGCAAATGATTTAAAGATAAGAAAGGTAAAAGAATTTGTTTCTAATATGACACCAAATTTCATTCCAAACTATGTCGACTATATTTTAAGTAAATAAAAATGCAAGTATATCATTGAGTTAAACCAATCCCATGGGAACACCTGTAATCTTTTTGTACACTTTCGTAATACAAAGAGAGCCAACATGATTTATATGAAATTTAGAATGTAAATGTAACCTTAGGGGATGAAATGGCTATCCCTGTGCTCAACTGTGTAAGGATTTCCTCGGACACTTCAAGAAAAAATGTAAGATGCTATGCAATTTCAAGAAAAATGGTGTTTATACGGAAAGGGCAATTGATTTGTTAAAGGGGGGCAATAAGAAATATAATTCCAAGGTGACCATAACCAAGAAATTTGGGAAGCTTTTATCCAAATCTCAAAGTTCTTGTCAATTGTGCATGCTATAACTACATTATTGAATGAAACATCAGTTTCAAGAGATATATGTGGAAATATTAGCATAGGAATTTGATCTTCAAGAATAATTTAACAACTTATTTTCTTAGGTTACCTCAAGCAGTGCCCAGGGCCCATCTTCACAAGGAGCCCCACAAGAAAATGTTAAATCCTAAATATTTTGTATGTTCAGTTTCTTAAAATACTAGTCTGTCTAGCGTTTACACTTTACTCTCTTTCTTGTGTGGGCCTCAAGTTAACATGTGTTTCTCTTTTACTGTAGGTTCCACTCTCAGCTCTCATTCCATTCTTTTATAGATTTTCATCTCATTTAATAATTGTTAGAGAGAAATAGAAGAGATAAAATTTTTAGCTTATCTCTTGCCGTGTTTAAAAAGTTAACGTTAAATTCCTATCATTATAAATTCTTTTGAAACATTTAGGTGTATTTTTTTACTCAAATTTTTTTATTTCTATCAATATATAAATTTAAAATACTCAACTCAAAAATTAGCGGTAAAAGAATTTCACGATTTTGACTTCTAAGTTTTGAGTAATAATTTAAAGGTAAAGTTTCTAATTTTTTATTTATTTTTAGCTTATTAAATATTTGAATATCTGAGTGATAATTTATTGCAACACTTGTTGTTCATCTACTTGCAGCCTTTTTTATTATAAATCCCTAAATTTATTATATTATAAAAAAAGAATTATTTATCTGTATATTATTACTTAAGTGTCACAAATTTATTCTTTTTATTTTATTTATATTTATTTAAATTAACATAATATTAAATTTACTTTAAATTTTAATAAAATATAATAAAAATATTTGACAATTAAATAATACCATAAATAATTAATATGATATACTACATTTACCATTATATTAATTCCCACAAAAGAAAATTTTTTATTACTTAAAACTTAATAAAATATAATAAAAATTATTTGATAATAATATCGTAAATAGTTGATATGATATATTACATTTATCTAGTTGCTTGATAAAATAATATTTAATCATTTCTATACATGGAGAATAGCACAATATTTGACTTGACAAACTTAGGATAATTAATAACTTAAAATATAATTTACTACATTTTCTCTTATGTATGTTAATTTCTTATATTTTTAAAAATTAATTTCTTGTATTGAGTCCCTTATGTATGAATATTAAATTTTAATAATAAAACTATACCGTTAAATATATATATATATATATATATATATATATATATATATATATTTGTATACTGTCGATTTATCAGGATCTTTTTTTTTCTTCTCTCAGGGTCTTTTTTTTCCTCCCTCAGGGTCTTTTTTTTCCTTCGCCCAAGGCCTATAAAATATTAGGAATGGCCCTGACCTCAAGTCCGTGATCATAAAATTCAATTGAAAGAAGGTGTCAAATTTATTGACATGATTTTGCATCTTCCTCTCTGTTGGTGGCAACTTTGCATTGACTATATAGAAGTAAATAAGAACACTATAAAAGATAAATTTTCTACGCTTATTATTAAGGAGCTATTTGTTAGATAGATGAACTTTTTGGAGCGAAGTAATTTTCTAAACTTGATCCATAATTCTGATATCATCAAATATATATGCACCCACCAAACATTTCTAAGATAAATTGCTGAGTGCATGATGACCATTGTAAATTATGAGTAACACCTCTTGCCAACATTTTTATACTTTACTTATGAAAACTTATTTTTGTATTTTTATGATATTTTGGTGTATAACAAATCCTTTAAAAGCATACCAAACATATCACCGTCACTTTGCAAATACTCCAGCAATTTCCATTATGATCTCTTTAATAAAATAGCTTGAATAAGGAAAGGGCTTAAAAGACAAACCTGGCAGGAATTATGTTGATTCCTTATTAAATTTTAGAAAATTATTTTATATAATTAAAATTAATTATTTTCAATTAAATAGACTCTTTAAACTTAAGAAAGGTGTTTTCTTAAGTAATTAAGAAAGATGTTTCTTAATTTATTTGTTTCAATTTGATTGAGATAAATTAATTTTATAATTTTATTTGTTTAGAGAATTATTATTTAATTTATTTATAAATAATAAGTTTCTTGATTTATTAGAAGATGTAATTTCTTAATTAAATTTTAAAAAGTGTTTTCATTTATTAATTAAGAAATACAAGCTTTCTTTAATAATTTTGAAAATAGTTTTTTAATTGATTAAGGAAAGATTTTCCAATTAGTCAAGAAATTAAATCTCAAAATAAATAATATAAAGGACTTTCTTAATCAAATTAAAATTTATTTATTTAATTTTGAAAGTGGTTTCCTTTAAATATTAGAAATTAATTTTCTAAATAAGGAAAATGATTTCTAATTAGATTATAAATAATTTAAATCATTTTCTAATTGGATTAGAATTTCTTGCTTGTTGAATTTTGAAAATGAGTTTTTAAATTATAATAAGCAAGAAGCATTATTTATTGAACATTATTTTCGATTAAATTTTGTTAAATGAGTCCAGATAATTGGAAATAATTTCTAATTGAATTTAAAAATTATTTTCAAATAAAATTAAAATTTTATTTCAAATAGGAATTTAGTTTATTTAGGAATAATAAGTTTAATCTAATTTTTTCCAAGAAGTTGGAAAAATTAATTCATAATATAAAGATCAACAACTAGAATCAAACAAAACTTGTTATTTTATGCATATAATTTGATTATAAGGGCATAAGTTGCATTTTTGAATATATGTTTCATATATTATGCATGTTGAATTGTATGTTTTATATCTATGATATTTTACATGCAATTTTTTTGTTTAATGAGACGAATAGAATTAAATCCCTCGTTTAAATATTAAGTATATGTTGAGAACAAGGTTGTTATCTTCTATTGTTATAAGAATAAACCAGAGTTCTGTTTATTATTAGGCTTATTGAGCAAACTTAAGGACGTTTTAACCTGAATATGTTTATTCTTATAACAACGGGTCCTACTTAACCAAATTTGCGTGATTTGGATGAACAAACTCACGATCACATGAATTTAGAGGCAAGGATAGGAATAACATATAAACTATATTTTGACAAGAGTTGTCATCAAACAGATCCAGGAGTCATATAAGATGTGATTAATAAAGTTATTATCTACCTAATTTAAGTTTAGTTGATTTATTGAGTGAACTTAAGACCAACTAAATTTGTGGAATCCTAACTTACTAGAAAGATTAGAGCAATTTTTTTGAATAGTGGTGAGAGCTATTATTTTGAATAAAATAATAAGAGTAACTAAATACATGATTAAAGCCCTAATCTTATTTAGTATTCATGGCATATAATCAATTGCTTGCTTCTCTTACATTTATTTTTGTTCTCAGCAGAAGTTATCGTGTTTAGTATAGTTGATACCAAGTTAATGAACCAAATTTCTTAGAAAAGATTATGTTTGAGAAAAGTTCTTAAATTTTGATAGAAAAGAAAATTGTATGCCCATTATGTAATTTGGTTATGAACCCTGTTGAGAATTCAGTGACAAAGTTTTAGAGAGATGTCAAAATCATATAGATGAAAAAAAATTATTGACATTTTGAGTTGACTAATGTCTTATTAACTTTAATGACAACATGTAAAATGTATGTCAACATCATGATAACAACATGTAAGAGGTTGCATGAATAGAGCTTTGCCATATGGACACCTTGATAAAATTGTTTCACTCAATTTAGCCTTAAAAGCATAAACATGGATAACAATTAAAGGAATGATAATATTTATCATTAGAAGAAATGATTGCATGACTTTTCTTGCCTATACATGATATAATAGAGGTCATATGTATTTCTAGTTCATGCTTATGAGTATTTGATATTGAATTTAGATTCCACATTATTACAATGTTCAAAGCATGATAAGAAATAGTTTGTTAAGTAAAAGTAGTTTATCCAATTTTATACAAATAGTTTATATATCCTGGATCAAAGGAGACTTATGCTTTACATAAGTAGTAAGAATACAAAGTTGGATAACCAATATTATCCTTTTTTATCTTGTTAGTTAAATCAATATGATGAGAATCATAAAGTTACATATAAGGATATATGTATCATTTTGATTATATGAAGCTTGTGAAACTTGTTAAGTTAAATAATAACAAATAAATTTTGGTGAAATAATGATGACAGTATTGAATTGATAAATCTATACATATAACGTATTAGATGGAATAACAATTCATAAAATGATGATTCTTAGATTTCATTAGTATTACTAATGATTTATGTGATAGAGTCATATATATTAAATGAAATATTAATTTATAATTTGAAATAATATTACTAATGACCAAGTCAGGTCGGGCTTGGCCCAGGCCCAATTGCCATGCCTACTGGTATATTAACTTTGTAGCTTGCACTGACATACAATAAGACTCGTCTAAATGGAAGGTACACCTCTCTATGAGGTGGTGTATATCAATCGATATTTCTAGGGTCTCTAAGAAAGAATGTAGTAGAACTGTTTAAACATTGGGATGGATTGAAAAATGATATTTCCACTTGAAATCTAGACCACCTATGACTCCAAATTAAAATTTTTTATTTCGATCCAAACTCAAATTTAATCAGACTTAAACCTAATATAATTTTAACAATCTAAAAGAAGATGTGATTGTACAAATCCAAAAAATCCAAAATATTATTACTATAATTTGAATTTCCGTTCTAGACAATACATATTGTCAGTAAATAGAAAAAAATTAAAAAGATAAAAAAATTTCACAAAGTAACCATCTACAATGAATAGCCTTTAATTTAATGCTAATAAATTCCTAATTGATGAATTGGAATAAAATGGTTGTGTTTAGGGTATTAGCCTAAATTCATTTGTGAATCGTAATGTCTCGAATTTTATACCATTTGGTACAAAACTATAGGATATTGTACCAACCAGTATTTGAAAAACCGATCAAATAATGATTGATACGGTAAAATTTAAAATATATAGGGACTTAAATGTAAAATAAAATTTAAACTAACTACAAAATCAAGCATAGTCATGTAGAAGCAGAAGAGAACTAGCCAACAGTCACCCACCCACCATTCAAAAGCTCTAGATCTAGGCCCCTCGCAGCAGCCATAACCCCTATCCCCCATCCCCCGTCCATCCGCCATACTAGCAGCTTGCCACTCGTCGTCATCAACTAGCTCTTCTCCTCTGCCATTCGTCATCTGTAGCAACCCGCAACTTACCAACTAGGCACCATCTCCTCTCCTCCACTCGTAGCCTGTAGCTCACCAACCAGGCACCATCTCCTCTCCTCTGCTAGTCGTCAATCACCAATCTCTTGCCAATCACTAATAGTCATCATCCTCTTATGTTGTGTTACACTTTTGTATTATAAAATTGTAGTGTTGTGACTTGTTACTAGTCACGTGAGCTTAAGCCAAGATTGCATTTTGCTAGTGTGTGTGAGTAGAACTGTGGATTATCGAACAGTGTGTGTGTGATTAATTGTGTTATAGGCTTCTAGACTTACTGACTTGTGGATGGCTTGTGAAATGTGAAATGTGAAATGTGAAATGTGAAATGTGAATTTGTGATTATGGAATAGTGAAACGAAAGTTTGAATTTGTGTCATTCATAAAAATTATCATGGTGTTGAATTGGAAATTATAATTGGCTGTTTTTTTTTCTTTTGTGATGATTGGGAACTAAAATCTTGGATTGGATTATAATTTTGAGTTTGAGGTTATTTATTTGTTGTTTGATTAGAATTGGATTATAAATTTGAGGTTGTTCTTGTCTAAAATTTGAGATTGAGATATATTGAAGTTTGAATGAAACGTTAGTCTTTATTATAAATGGGGTTACATATTATAAATTAGATTTTGTAGTTGTCAAAATGGATTAGTTAATTTGTGTTTGAATTATATGAGTAGTAATTATACAAATTGAATTATAGTTGTGAGTTTATGTCTATGCTTGGATTATTTAATCAACTAATCAATAATCATACAAAATAAGTTATAGTTATAAGTTTATGGATGAATCACATAATAAGTTATAGTTAGACGTTTATGCTTGAATTATATGATTACACAAATTGAATTATAGATGTGAGTTTATAATTGAATTATGTAATATCATGAATTGAGTTATAGTTGTGACTTATAAGTTTATGATTGAATTATACAATCATATAAAATAGGTTACAGTTATGAGTTTATTTTTTAATTATATAATTACATATAATAATTTATAGTTGTGATCTTATGTTTGAATTATGTAATCAAACAAAATGAGTTATATTTGTGAAAGTGTAGTAATCAAAGTATATATTTGATGTTTAGGTCTAGAAAAAACATAAGTTATTGAGAAACTATTATTGATTTATTTCTTCATTTTTTTAAACAACTTTATTTTTATATGAAGTTACTAAGTTAATCTTAATATATTTCTTCATTTATTTTTTCAAAAAAAGTTTAATACTCCTAATAATTTAACCATTCCAAGTATAATAAGATTCAATGATCCAACTTGGACTTATGTTAGATTCGTTCTCGGAATGAAAAACCATACCATTTTTTTGTTTTGTAACAAACATTTGAAAGGTGGAGGAATTACCAAATTAAAGAAGCTTTATGCTAAGGACAAAGATGATGTGAAGCCTTGTGAAAAAGTGAGTCATTATGTGAAATGTCAAATGAAGACTTTGCTTAAAGAGTATCAACACGAGAAAGATAAAAGGAAAAAATTGAATTACAAAATTGGTAATAGAAGTTCTTTTGTTGGTGGTCAGGATAATAGTGGGAATGTTGAAGGTGGTAGTATTACTACCCAAAAAGAAAAGAATGTTGCACCTTATGTTAGGAAAAGAAGAAGATATGTGTCTAATTTTTTTGCAGCAACAACTCCTGGAGCTCAACCTTCAATTCGTAATACCTTACAATCTAGAGAAACAACTCATAATATGGATATGGAAATGGCTAAATGGTGGTATGATTCGAGTATAGCATTTAATGCTTTCCAGTCTTATTATTATCAACCTATGGTAGATGTTATTATGTCCAGGATACAAAGCTCCTTCAATTGATGACTATAGAGGTAAACTTCTGAATAGCTCTATTTATGAAATGAAAAGTTATTTGGAGTAAAGAAGAATGACTTGGGGGCTACTTTAGGTACTTAATCATATTTGATGGTCAGATAAATAGAAGACGTGAGTATATTGTTAATTTTTTGGTTTATTTTATAAAGGGAACAATGTTTTTGAAGTTTATTAATGCATCTGGCCTTGTTAGGAATGTTGATACTCTATTTGAAATATTGATGAAGTTGGGCTAGAAAATATTATTCAATTCATTAATGACAATGATTATGCTTATAAAGTAGTTGGAAGAAGATTGTAACATAAGTATGATTCTTTTTATTAGACGCCTAGTGTTGCATATTATATTAACTTGATGTTGGAAATATAGGAGATGGTAGATATTTTCCTATTATTGATGAGACTGTGCAGAAAGGAAAAAAGGTAACCATATTTATCTACAATCGTGTATGGATCATAAATTTATTGAGAAAGGATTTTACTAATAGTATAAATTTATATCGTCCTCCTATTATAAAATTTGTAACTAATTTCTTATGACTATAGTGTTTTATTATGATGAAAAAATAGTTTAGACAAATGTTTACAAATGATAAGTGAGTTGCATCTTAGCATGCTAAGTCTAATGTTGGATTGGAGGTTTCTAGAATTATGCCTGAAGACATTAAATTTTGGTCCCAATGTCAATTTGTCACCTGAGTTTGTGAGTTTTTGGTGAAGGTACTTTGTCTGCCTAACAGTGATGAGAAGGCAACAATAGGTTATTTTTATTATTTTATGGAGAGGGCAAAGGAAGCAATCAAGGTCAATCTAAAAAATAAGCCTTCTTTGTACACACCTTATATTGCAGTTATCAATGAGAGATAGAAAAGACAACTTTACTCTCCTTTGTTTGCAGATGGGGCATTTTTTTAATCCTGGTATGTATGTTAGAGCAAGTTTTACAAACAAAGTTAAACTTAATAGGGGAATACTATTAACTATTATAACAATTATTGCTCATGAGATGATGTCAAATCTCCCAAACTCATAAATGGAGATTTATAAGGTTGCTTTTGGTAATTTTAGGATGCTAATTGCTATTCGCAAAGAGATAAACTTAATCTAGTTTTTTTTACTTTTGTTACTTATTGGAAATTAATCATTGTTAAGATATATTTTATATATCTTTTATTTAGTTTTGGCATTTTAATTGGACATATAAGATATAAATTATAGTGGGATTAAAAATAAGAGGTTGTAGTTGTGAAAGAATCCTACATTACATTGGAGTCTATTATCATGTTGATATTAGAATTGTATTACTGCTGGATTTGTGGGTTTTATGGATTGATAAAACAAAAGGGATGAGACTGTTGCATTTTGGTATTTGGACTCTTCTTTGTGTGGTCAAGGTGGAGTCTTCTTAAGTGTGTTTGTGTCATGCACGTCTCTAACATATAGCTGCAGTGAATCTCTTGTGCAAAAAAATATTGAAGTGGGACTCTTATTGTGAAAGAGATTGGTGCAAATCTTGAATCTACAGCTGTATTTGATCTCCAACTTGAGTGTGCGGTAATACAGTTGACGTGTTTGTGTGGCATTGAGTTCGTGTGTTTCGTGCACCAATTAACAGCTGAAGGATATCTGTTATGTGGTTGGTTTTATTGTTTTTTAGGGATACAAGATAAAGGTAAGGTGAATATTTATGTCAAATAGAAAATCTTCTCTGGATAAGTTAAAGACCTAAAGACATCATTCTTTCACGAAAATTTCAATGGAGCATTAAATGAGTTCTTATTGTCTGCATCATGATCACACAAACCAGAGTAACTTCAATTGGTTATAGATCACAACATTAAGGTTTCCTAGTCTCTGTGACTCCACATGCCCTTCTCTTTATCAGATCTTCTTAAAGATAACGTTGTTGGAATTTTTTAGTGGTGTGGCCAAGGGTTTTGGTTTAGACAGCAATGATTATTAATTGATTTCTTTATAGGCTACATATACTTTGACTGGTAAATGTGTTATCGATGCAGCTGTGGCTTCGTGTTGGTGTTTATGTGAATCAATCCATTGTTATTGCAACAACTTCCAGATTTATTTCAGTGGAGCTTAAACTTTCGAAAAGTTGTCTTTATTTTATCTCAAGTATATTATTGTTTTGTTCTTAGTTGATTGATCACTTGAGTTGTTTGTTTTGTATCTTTATTATCAAATATTAATGAGAAAATCCACTGTTGAGGTTAACACGAGTCGGTCGTGTTATTGGGTGTGAAATTCTTTCACAGGAAATAAGGTTGAGAGATAGTGTTAAGGGTTGAGTGGTGTCAACTCAGTAAAGCCATAGGTAAATCTATTGTACTTCGGTGAAAGTGATTAAGCTAGGTGAGGTTCCCGCAGACGTAGGCAAGAAGTGCCAAACTGCGTTACCAAATTTCTGGTGTTATTTATTATTTCGCTTTTGATTGGTTTTGTTTTTATTTGTGCCAGACACGACCACGATAAAATCGAAAAGTTTGCGAAACTACTGCCCCCTTAAGTTTTTCAATCATCACTTTATTTTATTTATAATGCTACTTTCGTTATCTTATAATTGCTTGGTGGGACCAAATCGAAAATGGTATTATAGAATTTCAAAAGTTTCCAATTCAAATTATAAGTCAATATGTGAGTGCAATAGGATGTGAAAGAAATTAGAGCAAATTTGAATTCACCCATTCCAAGAAAAGAAATAGATTGGAGCACAAAAATTGAATATCTTGGTCTTTGTTTGATACAATTTAAAGTTTCAAAAAAGGTGTATTATTATCATTATTAAGTTGCATATAATTTCTTGTAATTTTTAATAATTTAATTTTATTATTTACTATGACTCTTAATAGAGCAAGTAGTTCTGTAGATCCAATTTGCCTTAATCATATTAATTTTTTGGCATATTGTGTTTCTGAAGAACCAGGTTTGGTATATAAGAGTGATTTGAAAGATAATATTTGGAAAGTATTGACGTGTCATTTACTGCAATGAATTTGAATGATGGTGATGATGAGACTCTTTTCAATGGTGAAAATTTATACCAAAGAGAATTGGGGTCAATACGATTTGAGCGAGTATTCGATTGAATGAAGTTTCAGGTTTTTATTTCTCCTCTTCTTTTAATTTCACTTATATTTGATATATTTGTTAAATTCTATATATGCAATATAAATATAAATGTACATGTTTTTTGTTTCAGATTTCTCTAGTTGATTATTTTCTTGGCACGTACTCTTGTTGTAAATTTTAATTGTTATAGAGTCATGCATATTTGTTAAATACTTTGTATTGTTCTTAATTTTATATTTGTATGATAATTTAATGATGTTTTTCATATTAATTATGGTTATTATTTATATATGAAATATGTGAAAAAATATTAATAAAAATAAGTAAAATTTTGTTATTTTAAATTTTTATTATTATAATTTTTAGGGACAAGGTTGATGTAAAATTATAAATTATACAGTACAATATATTGGGGGACTATTTGTAATTTTAAAAAAATCAAAGACTATTTTATAAATTTAAAAAAATTACCCAAAATGATATACAGTATTGACCGACACTGGTAAAGTACTGTACTAGAGCCAAATTTAGTGCTGGTATTGATATGGTATTGATAACTTTTGATGAAGTAACACCACTAGTTCCAATGCAGGTTTCGTAAATATGGGTCTGTTTAAAGTGAATCTTTGCTAGATTTTATGCTTCTTACTTGTTTGCCTTCTCTCGTTAGGAAGGATTCCACATTTGCAATGTACCACAGCTTTAGCTCCAGTCTCTTCAACCGTCTCAATGTTAACTTGTTTTCAGGGGTGTTAAATACATCTTCATATTTTGTATGTAAGTAAAAACCAACGAAACAATGAAGCAATTACACACAAAAAATCTCTAAGTAGATCCACATGAGACAATTATAGATAATTATGAAATTAATTTGATTATAAGACCTTGATTTATGTATTCTTAACTTCATACGTCTATCCTCTACTTATGAACTACCTTATCAAGTTCATATTATGCTTATTTAAAAAAAATCAACATGTAATAATATGTATCCTTGCACATATGCAACTAAAAGTTGCATATAACAATAGCGTTACTCACAACAATATAGAAACCTAAAGCATAGATCAAGTAACGGTTGACATTGTTTTAGACATAACAATTAGCATAGTTGCAATGACATCAGCCAAGTCATTTGCAAACCAAAATTAAGGCCAATTATGCAAATACCGTAATAGTAATCAATGTCATGTAAAACAAGTCTTTAGAAAACTTAAGAGTCAGTTTAGTTCCACTTCTAATTTTCTGTTGTGGTTTTTATTTTTCCTTTTCTATTTCTACTTTCTATTTTCCTTTTAAATAAAAACAAAAACATGTTTAGTTATTAATCTCTTATATAATATTTATTAACAAATTATTAATAAAATTATTTTATTTATTAAAATAAATAATTTAAAATTAATTTTTTATTTAGAAATTAATATCTATTTTAAATATATTTTAATTATTCAATCAAATTTTATTTTGAATTTATATTTTTTGAAGATTACTGAATTTGATTAATTTATTTAATTATAAAAATTAAATAAAATAATTAAGTAAAATTAAATTATTCATTATTATTTATTTATTTTAATTTATTAAATATATAATATTAAATTAAATTATTCATAATTTCTTATTAAAAATTAATATATTAAATAATTAAATAATATATATTTAGTTGATAGTAAATCAGATTATAAGAAAAAACAAAATAGAAAACAAAAACTACTTTTTATGATTTTCATAATTTTTGAAAATTGGAAGAAACTAAAACAAAAAACTCCAAAAAATAGATTTTGTTACTTAATTTGAGAACAAAAACAGAAAACTAAAAATAAAAATGGAAACAAGCAAGCCCCTAGTATTTATATGTAGAAACTAAAAAGAATTTGATAAATGATATATTCTTTTTGTTTCAATGTGTATAAAATATTACATAAAGTGCTATTTATATATGATCTTGGATAAATGATTAAGAGGAATTATATCCCTAGATATACATCGTGGCCAATATTATGTGTCATGACCTAAAACTACATCGAGTACATGACAACCGCCGTATACCCAGGCTAAGGATACTCACGGTACCCTTAACCCGACTATGTAAGGCTAACTGAATATCTTTAAAAACATTTGGACAGCACAACGGTTGTATTTTGAAAATCTCAAAACTTAATTAAAACACCTGTAAATCAGTTTTAAACGCACTTCTATAAAACTCTACCGCAACTTCTGGACTTTTAAGTCCACTTAAAAGTAATCTAAATGACAATACAAAAGGTTCATATATAAGGTCATTTACAAACCATAAGATAGTCAAGAGTTAATTTACAAAATTATAAAGCATATCAACATAATCATGAGCTACTATACAACAAAAGTACAAAACAAAGACTACCCATGTGCGGTAATGCCTCAAAAATGTCAAAAGATCGCACGATCCACTCAGAGCTTCAAGCTCACTAAATTAATCTGCATGGTTGGAAAGCGGAGGGGGTGAATACACTATGTACTCAATGAATAGGAAAAAGAAACATATGTCACAAACAAAACTCGGTACACACCAAGACGATGTAAATAACTTAAGGATGGTTTTACGCATCTAACATGTATATAACCACCTATGAAGTGAACATACATAACATAGAAACACATAGGCCTAGTCAATGACTCATCCCATACTGGTTAGGAACCATTTAAGCCTAGCCTATTAATCACTCATTCAATGAATATAGGTTCCAGTTCTAGTACACAAGAGCAGAAAAGCATCACATGTAAAATCAAATCTTGTCAGGAAGCCAAATCTCATAATAGGCTAAAATAGTTTTGTGTGTCACCACTAATCGGCCAAACTAGTGTACACACCCACTGATTCTCAGTGTTGGCTCAACTTTCATTTGTGGTGAGTCTAGACTACGGTCGACAAGAGCGTCATGACCCTAGTTGATGATCTTGTCGGTGACTGGAGGTGTGCAATCACCCACAAGTCCCGTAGAAAGGTGTCAATACGAGGACTCAACTTTTATGTACCAGCGTTAAGGGTACGGGGGTCACTTAATCTATTGTGCCTAGCACACAAATGGCCAATCATTACCTCACCAATTACCAAAAAAATCATATACAAATATTTAGTACTAAAATTAAGTAAGGTACCATATATTTATTTATCGGTCCAATCGATAAAAGGGAACCTTGCCATGGCTCTAAGCCAAAAGAGAACACATACACACAGCATACATGACTTGGTTATGCATATGTAAGTTCCAAAACATTATTTCATGCAGTAAAAGTTATCTTTTGCACTTCGAGTGCAAAGTTGTTCAAAACTGTAGTTTCAGAAAATAAAACATTGTCCTTTGCACTTCAAGTGGTGGTTTGTTGAAAATAATATTATTCCTCAAAATACCTAATAAAAACATCAATTTCACTCCAAGTGGAAAGAGTTATTCAAAACAATGTTGTTTATTAAATACATAAGTATACTAGCATCTATTTGAGATTCAATTCTACTATACATTACGTAGGTTCAAAATTTACATATAAGTCATTATACATGTCTTAGGATGTCCTAATCCCATTTGAGAAATATGTTTTTCCCAACTCACCTCAAAAGAAAGTGTACACTCCCTTGACTTCAACAATCCTCGGTACGAGCTCCTTGATCCACCGCTCCTGAGCCTTTATACATACAATTTGTAATGTATTTACTACTCAAACATATATCTCATATTTATACACCATCACATAAGTGTATAAAACATAATATCACTATTTTTAAGCTATAAGATTCAGCCATTAAGCTTCTCATATGATTACTTCCCTTATTATTCGCATATGCTTTCTTTTGCATTTTTCAAGGCATTTAGTGCCTTTGATCCGATACTTACACATTTCAAAACATAATTAAGCACATTTTTATCCAAGCACATTAGGCCACTACTCATCAAATTAAGCAAAACTTCAAGTTTACTCTAAGTAAACATGAAAGCCTCTTTCCAATGCACACCATTATAATCACTAAATCCTAAGTCAAGTTCACTTAGGCATTTTATCAAACACCCAAATTCATGAACTTGAAAACCTCTTTCCAATGTATATGTTCCTCATTTTTTATGATCAATTCACATTATACATGCACAATTAATACCATACAATTCATTTAAACCATCAATTTCAAAAGATATTCAAAATTTCACAAACTTTCACCAAAGAGAGGGCATCTTGGTTTTGGCTTAAGGAGACTTCTCCAAGACTCATTTCATTCATCTAAACCATGTTTCATGCATATTCAATCACGGAGAACAACATATCTTAACACCAAACTCAAAATCATAATGTAGAGAGAGATGAGACAAATTTTACCTAAACTTTCCTTTGGTGATATCTTAAAATCTTTTGAGAATTTCTCAAATCTAATGATATATTTGAGTTCCTTGATCCCAAATTAACTTAGAACACTTTGGTTTGGGTTGGAGAATCAAAAAAATGGGAGAAATTTGGTAGTGACCGTATGGTGTTCTTCTCCTCCTCTCTTTTACTTTCTTCTCCTTTCTTTCAATTAAAACAAAGTGTTTTTAATATATAATCGTGGAGTGCACAGCCATACAAGGAAGAAGGGTCTAGAATGTTGACTTTTCTTTGACCAAACATGGTGAAATTACCTTTTTGCCCTTAGTTTATATGAAATTACCATTATACCCTCCAAACTTTTCCTAAATTTGAAATTAAGCCCTTATGTACATCAACTTTTCCAATTAAGGTTTCTAAGTATCCAATAAGTCTATAAATCATGTCTAATCACCTCTAAGGCATTAGAAAACATTTAACTCAGCCACCATGGCCATATCCATCCAATGGACTCAGTTTTACACACTTAGAAGCTTATATGTCATAAATTTCCAAGATTTCGCATACAGATGAAATCTAAGTTCATGTAAGGGCATATAACATTATATGTCACTGGCATATATACTGAAAGGATTTAAATACATTTTTGAATTCATATACAACCATGTATATATCAATATACAGTAGTATCTCTAAATACAGACCAATACAAAAGGGCTTAGAGAGTCTGGCGTTACATTATGAAGCTATTACATAAGTTAAATATATTATATACGAAAACATCTTCCTCAAACTTAAGGTGGTAAGGAGATGATCATCTTAGTTTGAAAACAAACTCTTGAAATTGATGAGGTGAATGAGATTAAATGAAAATATCTATGATATGAAACTACGATGAAGGAAGGACAAATTGCATAGAACCTTAAATAACATGATATCACACAAAGTGACAATCAATCTTAATATATTTGGTACACTCATGGAAGACATCATTATAAATTTATATAACACTATGATTATCACAAATGATAGAAGTTGTAATAAAAGATGAAACATATATATGTTAAGGCAACCAATATAGTTAGAGGAGCTCAGCGATTGTGTTTGCAAGACCTTGATATTCTACTTCTGTATTAGGTCAAGAGATCATTGCCTGTTTCTTACTGTACTATAAAATGAGAGAATTGCTAAGAAAGAAATAATAGCTAGTAGCAGAGCAACGATCAATTTAGACCTCTAATCTATCAAAAATTTAAGTATATTTATAACTGTAATGGAGATGAATGATAAAATTGAAGACTATAAAAGAAAGTATCTCTGATGTAACGAAAATAATAAGAAGAACATCAAAGAAGTGAGTGGAATAAGGTGTTGACATGAATTAACTAACGATGTAAATAGCATGAGTAATATCAAGATGGGAGATGGTGAGATATATAAGGCTACTAACTAATTGGCAATAAAGAGTGTCATTATTAAGAAGAATTCCACCATTAATAGAAAGATAAACATTAGATTTAAATAGTGGTTTTAGTGTTAATAATACTAACACAAGAGATAAGATCACTAACATATTTTTGTGACAAATAATAATTAAATGCATTAGATAAAACTTTAAAACTAAAAGTATAACTCATATTACCCAAATCTTTTATCTTAAACTATTGATATGGAAAGAATTTTAGAGTTGAAGTACCCCAAGTGTCATTACTAGTAATTATCCTGTCGTTAAAATAGAGGAGAAGAAGAGTGTATCCTTAAGTCATTCTATAAAGGAATAAGAAATGATCATAGGAATTGAAGTAAAAGCCAATGAGACAAATACTAGTTAAATTTGGTAAACCAAACCTAAGGAGCTTATTTTAATCCATTTAATACTTTATGAATATGACAAGTCTTATTTGGGTGTATGATCATAATCCAGTAAAGGTTGTATGAACACTTCTTGTAACATATCATTACCTCATGATAAGGGTTAAAACCCTAGAATATTGTACATGAGAGATTATTAAAAAGTTAGAAAGTGCATTTCATGCTCATGCATAATATAGCATACACACACATGTGAATATTAATGTTTGCACACATTAAAATGATTATACATGCATTCATTGACATTTTTCTGGGTATAATTGATTTATAAATGTGATTTTTGATATGAATTGAGGTTTATATATCTTGAAAAAGGGATTTGGTGAGCATAAGTATTGATTTAGAAATTTTGATGAAATTTAGAGAATTTCTGAAATTTTGAATATTTTTGGGACTTTGAAAAATGCCAAGTGACAGGACAATTAACAAATAGTAGTAGAAATAAGTGATGGATGTTGATGGAAATAATTGGCAAATGACATTAGGATTTGTTGATAACCTATATTGAAATTTAGGGACAATTGGAATTTAAATTAGAGTTAAATGGACTAGTTTAATAAGAGAACCTAGTGTAAACCAATAGAGATTAGACATATGGCAAGTGCCACTTACCAAACCATGTCTTGATTCATGATGTGCTCCCAAGTGAAAGATCACCTTCATTTTTCTTGTCTTTCACTTTATACATTGCTCGCATCTTTGTTAATCTCCATCTTCTTTAACCTTCTTCATCCACGATCTTTACTTCTCACCCCATCAACGTTGAAGCTTGCTCTAACTTTCACTTGCTACTCTCATTTTTAGTTGTCTTCTTCTTTGCCACTAAAGACCTAACCCTACCACCTTTGGAAAGATGACGATCGTATGGTGTTGAGAAAATAGGGTTAAGAGTGATTTGAAGACATTGAAGCTATACAAGTAAGTATAAAGAGTTACTCTTCATAATTTGTTGAATGAAACAAGTTTTGATGATACTTAGAGGTTAAATGTTCATGAAGTGGTGAGCTATATATGTGAAAATTGTGAGTGATGAAATGAGCACCTAAATGTCTTGCTTTTGCATAGAAGATGATTAACCTTTCATAAGTGGTTGTAAAGAAGATTTTGAGATAATAAGGTCATTAACAATGGTATAAAAAGAAGTGCAGAAATTCTGACTTGTAATTGGATGTTTATGTTCTGTTTTTCTTAGTAGGTTCTATGTATCTCTTTGATTGTTTTAGAAATGATCTAACATGAGTTTAAAGCTAATAAGAAGGAGTATTATGGTGTCTTGAAATGAGATGAATTAAGGTGATAGTTAGGAATGAAATGAAGAAGAAAATTAAAGTAAAACATACACAGAAAATTGAAGATGAAAGTGTATAGGAATATGTTCTATTTTTGGTGTTTATGATCAATCATGGATTTTGATTTGTGTGTGGATGATATTGAACTGAAATGGAGTTATGAATGAGGGGGAAATAGTGACGAATTAACCTAGAAATGTTAGACTAAGTATATGAGGTGTTGGATGTAACTTGGAAGAGTTGAAAGAGTTAGAAAATTGGAGAAAATAGCTGGGATTCCATAATCGTGGGAATGCTTAACGAGGGCAGAAACTCTCTGCCAATAAATCCCACGATCATGGGAATTGGCATCAAACATACTTCTTTTATGTGTAGGTTGAAGTAGCAATTGGTTGGGTACTTTCATGTGATGCTTTTAGGCTTTAGTAAAGCTTGAATTGAGCCTAGAATGATGCTTGAATAAATGATAAAATGATTGTTATGTTTAAGGTGATGATTGATGATAGAACTTAAGGATAAATTATTGTACATTAGGTGTTCAAATATGGAAAATTGGTGATGCTATAAGAATGAAAGGAGTCCAATGATGGCTAAAGTGATTCAAGAAGATGAATATTGTGTATTAATAAATATGATTGATAAATTGAGTATTTTTGTAATCTTAGAAATGCTAGAATAACCTTAGTAAATGATTGAACGATGAATTTAGAATAATCTCGAATAATTGAGGTGTTAACTTAAGTTTAATTAGACATATGTGAGTTATGAAATGTGAATGATCTTGAAATGTGAAATTAAGGAAAGATACCCAAGATTGTCATTGAGCATGCATTATACATATCACATATACATATATATATGATTAAGTATTCATGTAAATGTACAAACTAGTAATGTGTAAATGTGTATGCTTGCATGTTATAGAAGAGCAATTAGAGCAACCATATCCAGAAATTATCGAGACATCGATGCAATAAGCTATCTGGAGCAAACTGTGAGTAACCTAAGATGGTGTCACTTTGATTAATTATTTGTTAAACTATGTATTGAATTATTATGTGATGTGTATGTACTGATTCTGGACATTAAATGTTCGAGACGTTTGATATATGAATAACATATTTGAAGTGCTCATTGAATGTAAATTTGACTAAATAAGTGATTCTCAACTTAAATGTTGAATGCCAGACCAAGGTCTGATGATAAATGTGAATGAGATAGTGAATATGAATGTGTAAGATTGAGCACAATTGATTGACTGAATATATGTGATGCATGTCATTACATGAAATCATAAAAGATAAAGGTAGTTGTGATCAAAGTTACGAATACCGTACCAAACTTGGTACCAGATTGGATTATGGTACGGTACTGTACCGATACCGGTCAATACTGGATACCGTTTCTGGTAATTTTTAAAATTTATGAAATAGTCCTTAAAACTTTTTAAAATTTGCAAAATAGTCCGTTGGTATATTATACAGTTGTATATTGTATACTTTACAAGTTTACATCAATCCTATTTCAAAAAATCATAATAACACAGAATAATCACAATTAATAATTTCATATGAAATAACAATAATTTTTAAATATTTCACATATAAATAATAATCACAATTAATATAAAAAAGACAAT
>JANQAP020167658.1:0-20658 GCA_026874005.2 Erythroxylum coriaceum | reverse complement strand
TTAAAGATTTGGATAATGAAATGTGTATGTGCATGTTCTGTTTGATGAATTTGTCAATTTCTGTTAGTCTTAGAATAGCACGTCAGAGTTGGGAGGATTGTGAGTAAAAAAACATAGACAAAAGGATTCGTCTGTGATGACGTCACAACACAGAGGTAAGGACGAATAGAAAGGAGAAGTATCCTCTGTGCTGACGTCAAAACACAGAGGCAAAGAGGAATAGAAAGGAGAAGTATCCTCTGTGCTGATGTCAGAACACAGAGGAAAGAAGGAATAAAGAGTAGAAGTATCCTCTGCGCTGACGTCAAAACACAAAGGAAAGGATGAGTAGAGAATAGAAGTATTCGTCTGTGATGACATCAGAACACAGAGGACATGTCATCACATAGAGGATAGAATGTAGAGAAAAGGATGAGTAGAGAATAGAAGTATTCGTCTGTGATGACGTCAGAACACAGAGGACACTTCATCACATAAAGGATAGAACGTAGTGGAAAGAATGCATAGAGAACAGAAGTATTTGTCTATGATGACGTCAGAATATAGAGGACACGTCATCACATAGAAGATAGAACATAGAGGAAAGGATGAGTAGAGAGTAGAAGTATCGTCTGTGATGACGTCAAAACATAGAGGACACGTCATCACACAGAGGATAGAACACAGAGGGTAGACCGCAGACGATAAGTGGTCAACACAGAAGATAAAAGTCAAACACAGAGGATAGATCACAAACGATAAGTGGTCAACACAGAAGATAAAAGTCAACCACAGAGGATAGAACACAGAAGATAGATCATGAGCTGAGGATCATAAGAAGGAGTTAAGAAGTTATATAAGTTGAAGAGTATCATCTGTGTTACTATTCACAGACTTCCTCTATGTTACTGTTCACAGACTTTGTCTGTGTTACTGTTCACAAACTTCTCTGTGTTACTGTTCACAACTTCGTCTGTGTTACTGTTCACAGACTTCATCTGTGTTACTGTGCATGCTATCATCTGGGTTACTGTTTATGGTTATCTTCTGTCCTCTTTTTGACCACCCAGTAGTTACAATTGACCTTTGAGATCTTCATGAAAGTTGTAGCTCTTGAAGTCCTCTATCAAAATATCTAAAGAAACCCTAATTGGATGTCTATAGGAAAAGATATGCTAACAGCCCCGAAGCATGTATATATGTAAAGTGTGGACTCACTAACGCTGTTCCTTGAGGTATTCAGGTTGAAATAGATAAATGGATAGTCGAAGAGCGAAGCTGAACTAAAAAGGAGAGTTTTGAATGCAAGTAGGGGTGATGAATGTGTGTTATAAGTATGCAACAGTTGGGGTATCAGAGAAAAGAAGATAAACCGATAATGGTCAAGGTGTTGGAAATAAACTCACGTATTACGATATTCTGCATGGAAGTCAGGGTCTGGGGGTAGCTCCTGACAAGTGCATTCCTTGAAATCAGTAGAATAATTACATAAGGAGAAATAACGTTCAGCTTCAGTTCTATAGAGTGTAGAATTAAAATCTCCAGTTATAAGCCAAGGACCTACCACCCTTCCTTAGAACCTCTTTAGACTCCCCCATAGCACCTTTCTTTGGAATGCATGATTTAACCCATACACCACTGATGCAAAGATTGAGGAGTTATGCTCAGCAAAATGCCATTTCATGTGCATTACTTGCGTCTCCACTTCCAAAACCTGAATGTCAACTAATTAAGGATCAAACCCAATAATGATTCTGCCCAAAACATGTAATTGATGATTAGTGAGAAACTGCCACTTATTCCCGAGTTTTTTAAATTTGTTGAGATTCTCCTCTCTGATTTTAGTCTCCAAAATAGCAAAATTTGATATTTTTTCCTTAACCAAAAACTCTTTTAAGGCTAGGAGTTTTTTGGGGCAATTAAGGCCCCTGACATTCAAATAACTATCATAATGGGATGGGTTTGGAGCTTTGTTTGCTCCTAGTACCCTTCTTTCTTTTAACACTGGTACATTATTCTTCATACTCTTTCTCCTCTGTAGTAGTTGAAGAGGAAGAGGTAGCCTCCATTTCAACACTTGTATCTCCCACCATTACCTCTATCTTACCTTGTTTAGAATCCTTTGGTTTAGTGCTTGTATCGAAATTGGATTGTTGCTGGATTTCAACCTCAAAGGTAGTAGGTGCTATGACATTTTGGGAAGTTTCCAACTCCTCATGCCCATCATTTTCCAGCTGCTTTTTTCCAAACATAGTTGACTCATCATGTGACATATTACCACAGCTTTCTTGAACAACAGTGGCTTCATTTTCACTTAGGTCTATCCCTATTAATTCTTTATAACTCCCTTCCTTGAACCTTTTCCCTGTGGAAACCAATCTTTTCCCATGAAGCTTCAAGGAGGGCTTCCAGTGATATTCCACTGTGACAACATCTTTATATAAAGAGCCATTATAGCCTAATCACATGATGGGATGCGTTCTGGCAGCTCCTTAAAAACATCCATGGTGACACATAGCCGAGCATAGCCTAACCTTTTCCTTTTGGCATTGTACTCATCCATACATAACGGTTGCCCTAGATAGCTTGCTAACATACTAAGGCCTTTAGTAGTCCAATACTCCAAAAGGACATTATATAGATTTACCCGCAGAGGCACAACTCTTATCTTTCCTATTTCAGGTTGGAATCCTGGCTGCCAGCTTTGAAGAAATAGAGGGAGGTTCATCACATGCCAAGGGCCTTCTTCAAGGACTTTAACAGCCTGAGCTTTGGAAGAGAAGGTAAATAAGGCTAAGTTTTTATCTACTAACAGTACTTCAAATAGACCTTTATTCTTTCGATTATGATTTGGCCATTTCTGTAGCATTGGGAATGGGGGTCTTCTCTCCAAGAAGAAGCCCACAAGAAAGGATTCCTATGATCTAGCACCTTCTTGGAGAACTTCCACATCTGGAGCAACTAGCAGTCTACCTTGGTCTTTTTTCGGGGAGGAGTAGTGGAGGGCAGCATCTCCCTCGTCAGCTATGACTTGCTTCCAACTCCTTTTGACATCTAAGGGAGAGGGTAAGGATGAACTAGGTTCAGAGGCCTTAGGGGCAACCAAGTATTGGGATGGCAAAGGAGAAAATTTAGTGGCTGAGACAGGGCTAAGAAGAAGGGCAGGCATGGTTGATAGATAAGAAGTTAGGAAGGCTGGGCAGTGTCAGAAAGTAGGTTTCAATGACAGTTGCCAAAGAGGGAAATGAGACCAGCGAAATGTCCAAATTACCCCAACAGATGAAAATGGGAAAAGGGAAACAAGAGGAGTAAGTCTAGCAAGGGAGAAAGCTAAAACTGAGATGATGAAAAGTTTGTTGGAGCAGAAGAAGGGTAATGTGAGGGGAGGAAAGGAGGTTAAGAACGGTAGGGGAAGGAAGGAGGAGCAGGGTTAAGGTTGATAAAGGTTATTGGCAGGACGGGGAAGGAGTTCATGGTTCTCTCTCATCTCTCTCATCACCATTTAGTAACACTTTTAAAGTCTCATCTCTAATAGTAAGTTGTTAAGTCATGTCTAGCTAATTCCAAAAAAGTCTGGAATCATCGTTGTGACAAACCAAGAAGGTCAGTTGGTTCCCACCTGAGTGCAAACCGGGTGATGATTATGTATTGATTATAGAAAGTTAAATTCTGCTACTCATAAAGACCACTTTCCCTTCCTTTTATTGATCAGATGCTTGAGAGATTGGCTGGTTATGACTATTATTACTTTTTAGATGGCTTTTTAGGTTATCTTCAGATCTCGATCACACTGGAAGATCAGGAGAAGACCACATTTACATGCCCATTTGGTACGTTTGTTTACTCAAGGATGCCATTTAGATTATGTAACATACATACCATATTCTAAAGGTGTATGGTAAACATTTTTTTCGAATATGTTGAGAAGATTATTGAGCTATTCATAGATGATTTTAATGTGTATGGATCTTCTTTTGAAGAATGTCTTGAGAATCTTGCCATTATCTTCGAATGATGTATAGAAACTAACCTTGTGTTTAATTAGAAAAAATGTCATTTTATGGTGGGTCAAGGTATAGTTTTAGGCCATGGGATATTTGCTAGGAGTATTGAAGTAGACAAGTCTAAAGTTGATCTTATTCCTTCTTTACCTTACCCCTCTACTGTGAGGGAAGTGCATTCTTTTCTTAGGCATGTAGGCTTTTATCAAAGGTTCATTAAGGACTTTTCGAACATAGTTACACCACTATGCAAGCTTATTCAACAAGATGTCTCCTTTGAGTTCATCGACAAGTGTAAGGAAGCATTTAAAAAACTTAAGGAGCTTCTGACATCCCCACCAGTGATTCAACCTCCAGATTGGATCCTCCCCTTTGAGATCATATGTGATGCAAATGATTAATCAATGGACGAAATTCTATGACAAACTATGGGAAAAGCTTTACATGCCATCTACTATGCTTCCATGACCCAAAAACTAGCCCAATTGAATTATTTGACTATTGAAAAGGAACTCTTATTATGGTTTTTTCTTTGGAAAAGTTTCGATCATATTTGTTTGGTACTAAATTGATTGTTTATTCTGACCATGCAGCTTTACGATACTTGCTCATGAAGAAGGAAGCAAAACCAAGGCTAATAGGATGAATTCTCCTCCTTCAAGAATTTGACTTACTTTCAGAGATAAGAAAGGGGCAGAAAACGTGGTAGTACACCATCTCAGTCGATTGTTTAAGAAAGAAGATGATATCCCCCTGTGAGAAACCTTTCTAGTTGAGTAATTATTTTTTACTGATGCAACACCACCATGGTATACAAACATTATCAATTTTTTATTTACTAACGAATTACCTATTGGTCTGTCAAAGGCTTAGAGGGATAAGCTACAAAGTAAAGCAAATTATTATGTATGGGATAATTGATAGTTGTGATTTGCATGATATTTTAGGTTTTAATTTGTTAAGTATTTAACGTTAATTTGAGTGTGTAGTGTGTATTTATGTGTTAATTGTGTTAGTTTAGGTGTTTAATTATTTTTTATGGGCTAGTATGAGTCTTTGAGCTTAAATGTTATATTTTTGAGGTACCTTGATGTGTTTGTTAGTGTTTCAAGGTAAACAGCAAAGAACGGAGAAGTTTTAAAGAGTTTTGGGCTAAAAACTCAGCCTACGATCGTGGTATAATAGGCCACAATTGTGACAGAAAGAGGTGAGTTGACAGGACCCTGGCCACGATCGTGCACTTTAGGCCACAATAGTGATAGAGAGCTATAAGTAGAGCCACAATCGTACACTTTGGGCCATGATCGTGACAAAAAGGGTTAGGCACTAGCCACGATTATGGTAGGCAGGACCACGATTGTGGGCCTGCGTCGGGCAGACATAAAAACTCGAGTTTCGCAAGACTTTTTGGACTTTTTCGACCCCGAATCAACCTTAGGGCTTCCCAAGTATAAATACAACATTAAGGGACAGATGAAGCAACTTAGGAGAGAGCCTTTTGCAGCAGCCACATTTTGAACACTAGAGAGTTTATCGGGAGATTGAGGAAGGAGACGAAGGAAGAGAGACACAGAGAAGAAGTTTAACACGAAGTACTTCCCAAAATAGGAGGTTTCTTGCTGTCGCTGCCTCCGCTATTCCATTCCCAACTTATTTTCCAGTTATTTCAATATTTTATGTATAAAGTTGAAATAGTTGTTGAGAATAGATCGTGTTGAATGTTGAGCTTTTTTTCTATACTCACCTTTGAGATTTTTGTCTTTGATATTAATAAAGTTCGATTTATTATGTTCTTATTGAATTATTTGTGATTCAATTTCTGTTCTTAATAATTTGGTAACAAACTGAGAAGGTCAACCGAGTGAATATCTTCAAATTGGGCTAACAAGAGTTAGGTAGTTTGATAAATAAAGAATGGAATCAAACAGTTGAATTTGTGTAGCGAGAGATCGTGTATAGGGTTTTGATAGTTTTTAGACAATTTCAAAACTAATTTAGGTTTTGGGTCAATTGTGAATCGAGAGATCACAATTCTATAATTTGAATTAAAGATTATAACTCTAGAGAGAGTAATCCACTCTAGGACCATTTAGACTCGATAATTCGAAAATTCCATAATTGATTAGATTTTCATGAAGGTCGGATAAAACCCCCTTTCTCTCAATTGGTAGTTCATAGGTTGATTTTCGATTGGGTTGTGCAACTGCTATCCTGTTTATATTTCTGAATTTTAATTCTCATAATTGATTATGTGATTGATTAATTTTCTGCATTAGTTGTTTATTTTTAAATTGTTGGGATTTAGTCAAGCATTAGAATTTAGGATTAGATTAACCCTCCTCGCGGGATTGATATCTTAGATACTACATGAACGACCCGTACGCTTGCAAAAATATCAAGGTTAAAAATGGTAAAACTTTTTCATAGCGTAACACCCCAATCAATGATCCGTATCTTTAGAGGCATTGCATAGATCAAGTTATCAGAAGGTGTATATAGGAAAATGAAACATTCTAAATCTTAACCTTCTGTCATTTGGAGTGACAAGGATAGCTTGTAAAGTTCTAGAGAGCGGCCTCTACTAACCAACATTGTTTGAAGATGGACATACCTTTTGCAATTATTGTGATAGATGCCAACAGTCAGGTAATCTGTCCCATAAGGATCAATTGCCCCAAACTCTTTTACTTTTTGTGAAATTTTCGACGTTTGGGGCATTTGTTTTATAGGACCTTTCTGTCTGTATTTTGGTTTTACTTATATATTGCTTGCAGAAGATTATGTTTCTAAATGAGTGGAAGCCAAAGCCACCAAGACTAATGATGTAAAGATTGTTGTAGATTTTATTAAGGCTAACATTCTTTCTAGGTTCGGGATACCAAAACCAATCATTTGCTATAGAGAAACCCAATTTATCAATAGGGTGATGGAAATAATGTTCGAAAAATATCACTTCACGCATAAAATTTCCACTACTTACCATCCCCAAACCAATGGGCAAGTTGAAGTCTTAAATTAAGAAATTAAGCTAATCCTAGAGAAAACTGTGCAACCCAATAGGAAGGATTAGAGCGTAAGACTGGAAGATGCATTATGGGTTTATAGGACAGCTTACAAAACACCAATTAGGATATCGTCGTATAGACTAGTGTTCAGGAAGTCATGTCTTCTTCTAGTGGAGTTACAACATAAAGCATATTAGGCTATCAAAAGATGCAATATAAATTTGGACGATGTGGGAGTGCATAGGAAGTTGCAGCTTCAAGAGTTGGAAGAGATAAGGAATGAGTCATATCAAAATGCAAAGATATATAAGGAGAGGATGAAAGGTTTTAATGATAAGATGATTCGAGGAAGAGCTTCTCGATGGGCTAGAAAGTGTTACTATATCATTCCAAACTAAAACTCTTTCTAGGTAAGTTGCATTCTCGTTGGGTTGGTCCATTTGTTATCACTCATGTCTTTCTTTTTAGTGTAGTAGAGATACGGAGTCTCAAAAATAACAAGACATTTAAAGTGAATGGTCATCGCTTAAAGCCATATTATGAGGGCTTCCAAACGGAGGATTTGGAGGTGTTGATGTTGGAGGATGTGACTAGTATCCCTTGATGCACACATCTAGAGGTTGAGCCAATGACGTTAAACAAAGGCGATACTTAGGAGGCAACCCAAGGGGAGTTAATTTTTGTTATTTACATCTTCGCTTTTACTATTTTCATCAAATGCTCCATTTCTTGCATTTGATTTTACATTGAGGACAATGTAAGTTTTAAATGTGGGGTGGGGTATATTAGTTTTTAACGTATGTTTTTTTAGCTTAATTATAGCTTATGTGACTTTTTAGGTGGTTTTCAAAATCAAACGAAAAAAATTGAAAATTTTCTTATTTTCTATTGCTTTTAAGATTATTTAGTCATAATTAGATGTGAATTTATTAGTAAAATCCATAGCAAAATTTGGTATGTACTTTTGCTCTTGTGATTGGTTAATATGCATTATTCTTATAATGGTGGTGACTAGTGGTAGACAAAATCTAGTGAGTTTTTGAGCCATATTAGACTGACACATTTATATTAGTCTCACTGTCTTTTGTTATGTATGACATTTACTATATATAAATCTTTACTTTGTGTTGATTTTCTATTCGAGATCATATTTTTATCATATGCATTTTCATAAAAATGATTAATTAGGGATTTTTTTTCGATTATGAGCTACATTAGCCAAATAGCCCACCCATTTATGTGAATTTTCCTTTTCTAAACCCCTCTGAGCTTTATTAGCCTTTTCTTTTATATAAACCACATTACATACACCTAACCAAATGCCCTACCTAAGCCTTAAAACTAGTGGAGAATTTTTTAATTCTTTATGAATGTGATTGTATAAAAGCCTAAGTGTGGGGGTATACATACATGTGGGTTGGTTATATTTGTTAAAATTCCATGTTATGAATCCTATATTGATGAAGCTTCTATCACTTTTATTTTTCATAAAAAGAAAAAAATGTGAGTTTGAATAAAAGTATAAAGGAGGAAATACAATTTATGTGAAAAATTGTTAATAGTTTATCCTCCTTAAGTTCTATTGATTGGGTGTTTGAATATATTGCATATGAGGCAGATGTGGTTTTGGATGGAGCACTTTTTGTGTTATGTTCAAGTGGATTAAGGTGTGAGAGCTGAATTAAGTTGTAAAACATAATTATTGCATTCTTCATAGCTGACAGTACCTAGTTTTGAATGAATTTTAGCTTGTGGACTTGATATCTCATTGCGTATTACTTTTGCTTCACTACCTTGATGCCTTTTATGCTACATTAACCAAAATACATCTCATCTTACCTTTGCCTACACATCTCACCTTACCTTTGCCTACATTAAAACCCTAGAAAAGTCATTTGATTTATGATTATGCATGTGACTTTTAATGGTGGAGAAATTAAATGATATGCAAAGTTGTGAATTGTTATGATCATGAATGGTGTTTGAGTGTACCTAGGGAAATATCTTGTTTAAACACCTTTTGTCCAAGTCTACCCCTTGATTACACGGTTTCTAAGGGTAGTGAATGTTGATTGATCATAAGTAGAAGCTTTGAATGTTGAGTTTTTGTTTTAGATTTTAAAAGTCATTCATCTTTACATATGACTATCTATTCTTAGGAAACGTGGAAAATGAATAAAAGTTTTCTTTTGTGGTTTTCGTTTTAACGATTTGCTCGAGGATGTTCAAAGGCTAAGAGTGGGGGAACTTGATATGTGTTCAAATATTCATTCATTTGATATGCTACACTTAGTGATTAATGCCTTAGAAATGTTTAAGATACTCACTTTGACTCATGATTTTAGGCACAATTTGGAAGCAAAAAAGTTAAAGTGAGTCGAAACCACGATATTTAGGACATTTTTTGAAGAATCATACTTTTCTTTGTGGAGTAAGATGAAGAAAATAAAAACTAAAAGAAGACAAAAAAATGAAAATGAAAAAACAATGAAGATTTAAAGTTGCTCACAGCACCTGCATGAAATTTGCATACAATTATGTGAATTAATAGCAGCACAGTAGGAGAAGAAAAGAAGAACAAGTCAACAAACTAAAACAACATTGGTGAGGAGAATAAAACGCATGCAGCAGACGTTGGGGCAAAAATGCAGACTATTAACTTTATGAAAATAGAGTAAATTGAGTTATTTGCATATCTAGTTCTTGGCATTTCATGCATAATTAATTAGCCTTTTAAACTCTTTTGGAATATTTTGAGTTGGGCATTGTTTAAATCAGTGACTTCGACCAGTCGTGGGAGTAGATTACTACCGGTCGTATTGAGGAGAATCTAAAGACCAATCTTATGGATCACAAAGATCGGTCAGATCAACCATTGAACTAAGGAATGCAAATAAAAGTCTCAAAGATCGGTTAAGACTCTAGTCATGATCGGTCATAATTAGAGAAGGCTAGAAGAAAGGTTAAAGATCGGTCAGCCTAAAAAGGAAGATCGATCAAAATTTAAAACACCCAAGTCCTAAGAAGATTCAACCAGTCTTGTCATATAGTTCATTCGACATTTGTTGTATGAGTCCAACATTCTGTTTCATAGAGATTGCACTTTAGATGTAATTTGTTCTAATGAGTTCACATTAGAAAAAAAGAGAACAATAAAGAAAATAAAAATGAAAATGACTTAGTAAGAATAATAAAGGGGTGTTGTGCTACAAGGAAAACAATTAGGCGTTAATAAAGAAATTACACCTAGAGTAGTGAAGCATGACTTAGCTTTGCGGTATTGAGGTTAAGCATAAGAGATGAGGTGGGACTGATTAAACTACTAATTCTATAAACAAAAAAGGAAAAAAAAAGTAAAGTGCTTCTTATAAAAAAAAGAGAAAAAGTGAGAATTAGCAGGATCTTTGAGCCCCCTCTTGAAGACTAATAAGTGCCCTGATTTTTGTTGTGAACTAATGCATAGGTGTGATCAAACATAAGACCTAATTCTTTTTATGCTGTACACCCCAATATTATCTTTTTCTGTCAGATTTATTTAGTTTTTGAATTGTTACAAATGTTAACTCATTAGAACTTATGAACATAAATGATGTATCAAAATGGAATGAATGTAGTGACTTTGGTTGATATTTGTGAAGTGTGAACTACTACCAAACATCGATGATATTTTTCCTAGAGTTGTTTTACTGTGAGTGTCTGCTTTTGTCTTGTTAGGGACTAGCAAAGGTTAAAGTTTGAGGACTTGTTAACTCTATAAAAATAGAGTTAATTGAGCCATTTACATGTCTAGTTCTTGGCATTTCATGCATAATTAATTAGCCTTTTATACTCTTTTGGAATGTTTTAAGTTGGGTGTGATAGTTGTGATTTACATTGTGTTTTAAGGGGTAATTTGTTAGGCATTTAGTGTGAATTTGAGTGTTGAGTGTGTATTTATGGTTTAATTGTGTTAGTTTTTGTGTTTAAGTAGTTTTATGGGTTAGTATGTGTCTTTAAGCTTAATTGTTATATTTTTGAGGTACCTTGATGTTTTTGTTAGTGTTTTAGGGTAAACGATGAAGAACGGAGAAGTTGCGAAGAGTTTTGGGCTGAAAACATAGCCCACGATCATAGCACAGTAGGCCATGATCAAGACAGAGAGTGACGAGTTAGGGCAACTAGGCCACGATAGTGCACTTTGGGCACGGTCGTGACAGAGAGCTTGGATCCAGGCCACAATCATGCACTTTGGGTCACGATTTTTGACAAAGAGGGTTAAGTGCTATACACGATCATGACCTGCATCGGACTAAGGCAAAAACTTGAGTTTCTCCAGATTTTTCAGACTGTTTCGACCCCAACTTAAACCTTGGGCATCCAAAGTATAAATACATCATAAAAGGACAGAACTAGCTATTCGTAAGGTTACACGCGCTAAGTTTTACTATTTATAACCTTGGTAAATTCCACAAGCACACGGGTCATTCACGCAGTATCTAAGGTATCGATCCTACGAGGAAGCCTAATCTATTCCTAAATTATAAGGTCGTACTAAACTACAATAATTCAAAAGAAATAAAATAGTGTAGAAAATAAATCAATCAAATAACTAATTTCAAGAATTGAGTTGAATAAATCTAAATACGATAACAAACCATACAAACCAATCCCAAAACTAACCTAGAAACTATCAAGTGAGAGAAAGGGGTATTCAATCCAAAATTAATGAAATTCTAATGAATTATGTAATTCTCGACTTAATGGGTCTAGACAGTCCTAGGGTGAATTACTCTCTCTTGAGTTATAATTCTTAATCCTAATTGATGATCCCTAATTTAAATTATGGAATTGCGATCTCTTGATTCGCAATTGACCCAAAACCTAAATTAGTTCTAAGTTATCTATTAACCTACTAGGAATCTATGTTCGATCTCTCGTTATATGACTCTACCGGTTTGATCCAATCCTTTATCTATCAATTCTCCTAACCCTCGTTAGCCCAAATTGATTATTTTCACTCGTCCCCTCTCAGTTTATTGCCCTATTATTAAGAACAGAATTTGAATCACAATTAAATTAAAAGAAAACATAACTAATTAAACTTTATTAATCTCAAGAATTAAAAACCCGAAGGTAAGTATAGACAATAATCAACACTCAACAATAAAAATTCAATAATTATCGCAATTTCATACATAAACAAAATTGAAAAAAAATTGAAACTACTGTCAGAACGGATTGTGGAGGCAGCGACAGTAGGACGAAACTACCTGTTTCGGGAAGTGCGTCGCGTCAAGCTTTGTCTCCTTGTCTCTCTTCCTTTACCTTCTTTCTCAATCTCTTAAAACTCTTTAGGACTTTTTCGGGATGTGGTTGACATGAAAGCTCTCTATTCAGACTCTCAAAAATGCTATCTCTGATTTGTAATATTCCATTTATACTTTGGAGGCTCTAGGTCAAAGTCGGGGTTAAATTGGTTCAAAAAATCTTTCAAAACTTGAGCTTTTCTGTTAGCCCGACGCAGGCCGCGATCGTGGTAGTAAACCTTTCTGTCACGATCATGGCCTAATGTACACAATCGTAGAGGATCCTGCAAATGCTTTCCAAAAAAAACGCTCGCGAAGTAGAAGGCGAGGCAAAGAAAATTGCAAGGACGGTGGGAATTACAATATGGTAGCTAAGGTACAGGATCTGAGATTAATGATGATGCTACCTTTGAACCATTCATTCCAACCACCGTGAGCTTAAAGGAGCGTCGAGCTATTGACGTAAAAAGAAGCACTGCATGGGGGCAACCTATGGAAAAAAATAGTTTCGTTGTTTACTTTTGTTAGAACAATTGAATTCCCTAGTTAAATTTATTTTTGGTTTTGTTAAATAAAAGCGGAAAAAGAATGGGATTTCAGAATCACGGGAAGATTGTATAAATATAAAGAGAGAAGAAAAAAAGGGCTATAAAAGAATTACGAAGTGAAAGAGAAAAGAATTGGGAAAAGAACAAATTAGAAGGACATTGGAGTTGGCGGTACGCTGTATGCCGCGATCGTGGCCTGCGACTATACAAAAACAAGGTAGGTGCAATTTTTTAATGGAATTTTTACCATTTTACCCTTTTACCACCTATATATTCAATTCTTACTTCTTTTTCACTTTCACTTTTATTTTCATTTTATCTCTCTAGAATTCAAGTGTCCAAACACTCTCACCTCTCACCTCTCATTAAAAATTTTAACCTTTCGAAATTCTTCCACACTCTGCCTAATCATGCCAAGCATTAAGCAATCGGCTTAATGGGAACCTTATGGAAGACAGCAAATTGTGGGACGGGGGAGAAGGAACCAACAATGGACTTCAGAGCACCATTCCCTATTTATACCGAGGAGGAAGGTATTCGTTTTTTATCCCTTCGTTCTAGAAAAATTTCAGTTCCTAAATACTTTGATGTTGACACATTAGATAGGCTAGAATTGTGTAAATGGGTAGAGAACCTAGTCGAGAGAATCCAATGGGGCCAGTTCATACAGTTCCAATTCCTTGTTTGTGAGGCACTTACATTGGAATTCTTTACTACCTTGACCTTTGACCCTAAGAATATCAAAGAATTGTGGTTTAGATTGGGTGGAAGATCATATGAACTGACTGTCGAAATTATGTGTGAGATGTGTGGATTCCCAGAATCCACCATCATTGATCATTATGATGACTTTCGTCTTTCCTAATACTAGTATGAACTGACTGGAATTGAGCAATTCCACACTAAGAATGCACACAATAACATTATCCGGTCCCATGAACACTTGTTGCTGCACAAATTTATGTGTCAGCTGGTTTCTGACAAGTCAGAAACCAACAAGTGTTCCACCATGGAACTTTTTATAATGTGGTGTATGGACCATAGTATTCCAGTATGCACATCCATGCATATGCTGAATGCCATTGCTACGACTCCACGCAAGCGAAGCAACCATCTTGGAATGGGATATATAGTGTCTGCCATTGCAGAACATTTTGATGTGGAATGAAGAGGGTTAACAGTTTACCTCCCTGACTTCCTCAACCATCATCACTTATTGCAGGCAGAGATCATCCATTCCGCAAATATAAGTCTACGAGATATTAATAAAAAGACACATGTGCAGATCAGGGCATGTCAAGCAAGCTCTAGTTCAGTGCCGCCTCAATAGGAGGACTCAATGAGTGAAGAATCAGAAGAAGAAGAAGAGGAAGAGCAAGGCTGGAAGAAGATTTTGGATGCAATATCTGAAACCAATAGAACACTTGTAGAGATGGCTTGTACACGACAATGCCAGAGTCGAGATATCCAATGAATCCATCAGTATTTTGAGTCTTAAGGCATTCAACTGCCACCTCCGACATGATCACCACCTCCATCTCCTTAGGATTTCTGTCTAACCCAATTTTTCTTTTCCAATTAGCCTTTAGTTCTATTTTGTTTCTGTTTTTTTTTTGTTTCAATTTTTATTTTTAATTTGTCTGTTCGTTGTTACTTTAATTTTTATCTTTACCCTTCATTCATGTGTTTGTGTATGCTTCCTTATCACATTGAGGACAATGTGTTGTTCAAGTGTGGGGAGGGATTGAGTGTTTTGCTTTTGAATGTGATTTTCCATACTGTATGATAGTTATTAGGTTACATTGTGTGAAGTGTGCGAATGTGTCAATGGCATAAATTGAGTGAAATTCATTTAATTTTGGACATAGTCAATTAGGTTGTGAATGATCTTTAGCCTGCGAAATTAGTGGATTAGGGGGCCTTTGGATAAATATAAAGCCTAATTAGGACTTAGTGTAAATTTAGCACCCTTTAAATTGTCTCATTCATTTATAATTTGAGGTCTTTTAACTTAAGTAACATACCTAATATTTTTCATAAAAACAAATAACTAAAAGCAGCAAGGTAGGCAATAAATAAAGAAAATTGCTTAATAAATCACTATTTCATTGACCTTCGAGTTATGAATAGGGCCAGTAGCCAGTTGAAAACGTGATAATAGTTGAGTAATCAGATCGACACGCATCACAAATGTGTGCCTTCGCGTAAAAAGGCTGTAGTGACATTTCAACCTAGTTATTTAGTAAAATGATTTAATTGAGTAACCGAATCGACATTCATTACAAATGTTTGCCTCCGAGTAAAAGACTAAATTTGGGTTTAATTAAATAAATAAAAAAAGTGTGTGTTTTCTTAATAAAAACCTATCAGACTTATAATAAGCTTGAATTTTCATGAAAATGTACTTAGGAATAGTTACAAAGTCTGAGGGAGCAAAAAATTGTTAATGTGTGTGTACAATTGAAAAGGGTAAATAAGTTAACACTTAGGTCTCGATTAAGTTGTATATTTAGTTCAAAGCCCCTAGACACATATTTTGCATGTTAATGATTTGACATAACTGAATGATTGTGTTCAAGATTAAATTCATTTCATAAAGATCAAAGCCATTGCCTCATTATTGCATTGCATGTGTTGTTTTCGTTATGTTGTTGCTTTGTTTGCTTGAGGACAAGCAAACATTTAAGTGTGGGGATGCTGATAGTTGTCAATTGCATGATGTTTTAGGGTTTAATTTGTTATGTATTTAGTGTGAAATTGAGTGTTGAGTGTGCGTTTATTGTGTTAATTGTGGTAGTTTATGTGTTTAAGTATTTTTATGGGTTAAATTAAGTCTTTGAGCTTAAATGTTATATTTTTGAGGTACCGTGATGTGTTTGTTAGTGTTTCAAGGTAAATAGGGAAGAACCGAGAAGATTCGAAGAGTTTTAGGCCAAAGACCTAGGCCACGATTGTGGCACAGTAGGCCACGATCTTGACAAAAAAGGACGAGCTAGTAGTAGCTAGGCCACGATCGTGCACATGAGACACGATCGTGATAGAAAGTCTCAAAGTCAAGCCACGATCGTGCACATTGGACCATGATCATGATAGAAAGGTTAAGGCACTGACTATGATTGTCGCAGGTAGGGCCACGATTGTGGCCTACATCGGGCTGACAGAAAAACTCAAGTTTCGCATGATTTTGTGGACCATTTCGACCCCAACTTTAACCTAGAGCCTCAAAAGTATAAATAGAACATTACAAGTTAGAGGTAGCAATATTTGGAGAGCCTAGAGAGTCATGCAAAAGAGCTTGATTTAGTTAATTCTGATAGAAAACCTAGAGAGAAATCAAGAGATTGAGGAAGGAAACAAAGGAAGAGAAACACAGAGAAGAGCTTGATGCGACGTACTTCTTAGACTGTCACCATCTCCGCAACTCTGTTCTCGACATATTTTTCATTTATTTTAGTTTTATTCATGTATAGCATTTAAATAGGTGTTAAGAATCATTTGTGTTGAATGTTTAGTTTGTGTTTATACTCACCTTTGGATCTTAATTTATGAGATTAATAAAAATTGATTGATTATGTTTTATTGATTTAATTTTGATTTTAATTCTGCCCTTAATAACTTGGCAATAAACTGAGAGGATGAGCCAGGTAAAAATAATCAATTTGTGCTAATAAGAGTTAGGTGAATTGATAGGTTAAGAATTGAATCAAACCGGTAGAATTGTGTAACGAGAGATCGAGCACAAGTTCCTAGTAGGTAATAGACAACTTAGAACTAATTTAGGTTTAGGGCCAATTGCGAATCGAGAGATCGCAATTCCATAATTTAAATTAGGGATCATCAATTAGGGTTAAGAATTATAACTCGAGAGAGAGTAATTCACCCTAGGACCATCTAGACCCGTTAAGTCAGTGATTGTATAATTGGTTAGGTTTCCATTAATTTCGAATCAAAATCCCCTTTCTCTCACTTGGTGATTTCTAAGTTAATTTCAGATTGGATTGTGTGATTGCTATTTTGTTTACACTTTGACACTTTAAATTGTCATAATTGATTGTTGATTGATTTAATTTATGCATTAGTTATTTATTTAAAATTATTGTAGTTTAGGACGACCTTAGATTTTAGGACTACATTAGACTTCCTCGTAGGATCGACACCTTAGGTACTATGCAAATGAATCGTGCACTTGCAGAATTTACCAAGGATATAAATAGTAAAACTTAGCACGTGTAACCTTACGGTCAGGAGACTTTTGATCAGTGTTTGCAGCATTTGGATAAGGTACTGAGCAGGTGCCAGGAGATGAATTTAGTGTTGAATCAAAAGAAGTGCCATTTTATGGTCAGAGAGGGGATTGTCTTGAGACATCTGATTTTAGAGAGAGGATTGGTTATTGATAAGGCCAAGATCGAAACGATAAAGAAGGTGCCTCAGCCAACCACAGTCAAGTCAATCTAAAGTTTCTTGGGACACGTTGGTTTCTATTTGCATTTTATTAAAGATTTTTTGAAGATTACCAAGCCTCTCTATTTGTTGTTAGAGAAGGATGCACCATTTTTATTTGACAAAGCTTATCTTTAAGCCTTTGAGGAGACAAAGAAGAGGTTGATCTCAGCACTAATCATGATTATGCCTGATTGGAGTGTACCCTTTGAACTTATGTGTGATGCATCTGACCATGCCATCAGAGCTGTGATGGGGCAGAGAAGAGAAAAGCTCTTCCCCTATCTATTATGCAAGCAAGACTTTAAATAATGCTCAACTGAGTTATACTGTGACTGAGAAGGAGTTACTTGCGTGGTGTTTGGATTTGACAAGTTCTGAGCATATTTAGTGGGAGCAAAGATGATAGTGTTCACCGATCATACTGCCATCAGATATCTGATGGATAAGAAGGACGCAAACCTGAGGCTGATTCATTGGATTCTTTTGCTGCAAGAATTCGACCTGGTGATAAAGGATAGGAAAGGAAGTGAAAACCAGGTGGCTGAACACCTATCGAGATTAGAGAAACATCAGCCAAATCAGAACTTTGAGGTGGTGGAGACCTTCCTAGATGAGCAAATTTTAGCTGTGTCACCATTTGATCCGTGGTATGCTGACGTTGCCAATTACTTGGTTAGCAAGACACTACCTCCTGAGCTTTCATTCCAGCAGAGGAAGAAGTTCCTTCATTCGGTCAAGTTCTATTTCTGGGAGGAACCTTTCCTCTACAAGCAATGTGATAACCAAATTGTGAGGAGATATGTGCCGGAGGAAGAGATGCTGAGTATCCTCCAGCACTGCCATTCATCTCAATACGGAGGACATTACGAGGTGAAGAGGACAGCAGCCAAAGTCTTCCAATCCGGATTCTATTGGCCCACCCTTTTCAAAGACACCTACCACTTCCATATTCGATGTGATAGGTGCCAACAAACAAAAAACATCACCAGGAGGAATGAGATGCCTTTGAACTATATACTGGTGGTTGAGTTGTTTGATGTCTGGGGCATTGATTTCATGGGTCAGTTTCCTTCTTAATTTGGTAAGTAATACATCTTGTTTGCTGTGGATTATGTGTCAAAATGGGTTGAGGTTGAGGCCCATGAGACTAATGATGCAAAAATGGTGCATAGATTTCTGAAGATACACATTTTCACTTACTTTGGTACTCCCCGGGCGATTATTAGTGATGAGGGATCACACTTTTGCAATAAGCTGTTTGACACTAGTCACCCAGAAGGCGGCATTGCCTTACCATCCGCAGACCAATAGGTAGGCAAAAGTGTCCAATAGAGAGATCAAGTAGATTATGGAGAAAACTGTAAGACCTACTCACAGGAATTGATCAAGTAGGCTGACTGACGCATTATGGGCATACAGAACTATATAAAAGACATCATTGAGGATGTCCCTGTACAGGTTGGTGTTTGAAAAAACTTACCACTTGCTAGTGGAGCTAGAACACAAAGCATACTGGACTATGATGAAGCTGAATTTTGATCTAGCTTCTATAGGGGAAAAGTGTACGCTGTAGCTGAACGGGCTGGATGAAATCAGGTTGCAGGCCTATAAAAGTGCTGGCATCTAAAAGGAGAAAACAAAACGTTGACATGACAAGCATATCATAGGCAGAGAGCTGAAATAGCGTAGCAGGTGTTACTGTTCAATTCTCACCTTAACCTTTTCCCTGGTAAGTTGAAGTCCAGGTGGTCAAGTCCACTCCTAGTGGTGGAGGTATTCCCCTATAGTTTAGAGGAAATTCAAGATGACAGTACGAGGAACAAGTTCAAGGTGAATGGGCAAAAGTTGAAGCCCTACCATGGTGGCAACATCGCTCCTATTGCCACTATCATTTTGAAAAATGTGGAATGAAATGCCAAGGTCATGCCATGACCAAAAATAAGGCGCTTGATGGGAGGCAACCTATGTATATATATAAAAAAGAAAGAAATCAAACTAGTAGTGTAGGTTTGATTGAGTGTGGAGGATAGTCACGCCAACTTTCTTGTTGTGTTTTGTTGGTAACAGGACAAGTTTGAGGAAGAGCATGAAGAGCCCCGGCTGATCCCAGCACTTTGGATGATTGGTCGACTACTTGACACTCCAGACAGAAAGGTCTAAGACCGATCGTCCCATTAGTAAGGACCAGTCATAAATTCCCAAGGAAAAATTCTTCTAAGTGTCAATAATTTTCGATCGATTAGGAGCATATACAAGATCGATCGGGGTCAATAGAGAAAAACTCGGCTAGAGGTAGAAGGCCTGAAGATTGGTAGGGAATTCCATGAGGACTAGTTGGCAAAAAACCATATTTCTCGCCTTGAGGTAGAAGGGCTAAAGACCAAACGACACTGAACTAGGGATCAATTGGCTAAGGGTCGACAAATTTGGTCTTGGAATATAAAGGTTAAAGACCGGTTGGACATCAAGAAGTAATCGGTTGGTAATTTGCAAAACAAAAAGTCTCCTGGGTATCATCAGAGTTAGATCGATTGGGGGAACTGTAGGATCGATCAGGAGTTTCTTGTGAAAATTTGCCAAAGCTGAAATATCAAACTTAGAACGATCGGGAGAGTAGAAAGGATCAATCGAAATTTCTAAAGAACTTACTAGGTATTCCATCCAGACCTCGATTGGTCAGATGTTTAGACAAGATCAGTCAAATTTTGGTCGATGTTCATAGAAGGGTAAAAGACCAGTCGATAGTTTTTAGAGAATTGGTCATAAAATGACAATCGAGATAGAAGGGTCGAAGATCAGTCAGGAGGATAAACACGATCAGTCGAGAAAATCAAGAAGGATGAACTAGGAGATGGAATTATTTCGACCGGTCGGCTAAGACAAAAAAGATCGATCGGTAATCAAATTTAAATTTCAATCGATCGACTGGACCAAATACGATCAGTCAGGATACGCAAAAGCATTATGGTTTCAACGCATTGGGATTTTGACTAGTCGTAATAGGCAATTTCAATTGGTCAAACCGCGTGGTACAATTTAAAACGCCCTTTTTCTCCAATTCAAAACACAAAACACATTTGAGTCGATCGACCCCAGGTTACAAGTATTGGGCCCCGAATTTCTTTTTAGTATTTTAGTGAGCATGAAGTGAATGATTTTAGTGATCTTGTTGGATAAATTATTTTTTTATTTGGAGTTTAATTATTAAGACAAGTTTAGGAGGACTTATTTTATGTATTGATGGAAATTGGAAGAGTTAAATTGAAGAATAAAGAATGCATAAGGGTATTTTGGGTAGATGACTAAGGTTAGAAGCTTTAAGGCATTAAAGGAAAGGCAAATTGGACTTTTAACACTCCTTAAGGGTAGAATGGGAAGAGGAAAAATATTGTCT